>LTAE01000336.1:0-65430 GCA_001647135.1 Pontederia paniculata | reverse complement strand
TATATATATATATATATATAAAGTCGAAGTATTAGCTATCATAAAGCCGCATAATAAAATAATAGAATATAAAATTATTTATTTACTTTTTGACAAAGATTTTAGATTTAAAATTTTAAAATATAATTATTTTATCAATGTATAAAAATATTATAATATCTTCAAAAAGTAGTCAATGAGCAATATATTTTAAAATATTGTAATACAATTGACGTTGTTCACAATTAATATTGTTGTGCAATAATGACATGTAATATGTGTTTATTATACTTATTAATCCAAAGTATCAATTAATAATGTCATCTATTGGAATTCATAGTACACTTTCTGCATATATAACTATACAATATTTCTAAAACATATGTACCCTTCTATATCATAAGTGTGATCAATTAAAAAAAATAAAAAATATAAAAAAAAATAAATAAAAAAATAAGTGTGATCAATTGCTTGTGTTATGCTATATTTACTTTCATGATTATATTGTTTTCTCTTTCCTTTCATTTTCCGCCAGAATGTATGATCATCATTAAGATAACTAGTCATTTAATCTGAGTCGGGCGATAACATCATTTGTGGACTTCTGTTCCACCTGATCCATATTTTGGATGTGTCGTGAGGTACCCTTGTATCAATAAAGTTGGAGTCAATTTTTTTGATGTGACACAGTCTCAACCAAGAATTATAGAGTTTGTCCGTACTCATATATAATGAGTTAATAACTCCGAGATTGATTTTTAAATTCATTAAATTTGATCAAAGTATTATCTTGCTGCTTAAATTCAACACCGAATTAATAAAAAATATTATCATTGTGTCATAACTTCATTTGTAATACAATCAACCGTAAACGTCGTACTATGGTTGATCTATAACTCAATACAAACTGATGCGACTATCCAATACAACACAACACATGGGTCGGTTCGATCCATTCAGGACACGAGGCTTCGTTTTTAAATTTTTAATATATTTATGAATATGAATAAACATAATTTTAAATAAAATATAATATTAACTAAAATAAACAAGATTAACTAATAAACGAATATTTTTTGAAAAGATAGATATAAATTACTAATATTTAAAGTTCGAAGGTAAAATGAAAAAGGATTTAAAAGTCAATTAAGATGAAGGAGTGTTTGACTAAATATACAAGTTAATCAAACTTACTCATAAGCACTTCTTTTAGCAAATATGCGTGTTTTGATAACTAATAAATTTTAGTTGTAAATTGTGGAGTCCACGACTTGACCATAATTTTATAAATAAAAAATAATAAACTTGAAATTTTTAAAAAATAACTTATTGGTCATCTTGTTACCAAACATTATATTAATTATTCTTATCAACATTTATATTCAAACACATAACTACTAATTATTTACAATCAGCTTCATCACTTATCAGCTCTAAAACTTCAGTTATTTTTTTATCAATTAAATTAAACGGGCCCATCATTTTATTGGCAACTGTTATCTCAAAAATAAATTAATTAAAATAAACTAAGCATGATGCAAAGTGATAACAACAGTAAAGATATGTCTTATGACACGTTAAACATAATTAAGATCCAACGTACTACACCTTAAAAACATGAGAACCTACAGCAATTTTAGATTATTGCTAAACACGATAATGATTGCAGGCTGCTGCAGTTAACAAAGGTACAAATCTAAATGCACTGGTCGCCATTGATGTTTCTTTTATAATGGCCAACGAATTCTAATACAGTATGATATCTCATATTTGTTTCCCTAGTAGAATAGTCACAAAAGTCCCAATTTTCATTTATCCAGCAGGATCAAATTCTGCAAATCCTTTCTTGAAACCTTCTACCATTTGCTCCTCCTCTTGCTTGCTTAGCTTGCAGTCCTTCCAGTCAGCTTTATCTGCAATATTCAGTAATCCAGCCAATACCTGCAAATATAGTAACCTTTTTGAGCTTGTCGGGTAGCATTCAAGAGAGCAGAAGTTAGTTTGACATAGTCATGCTTAAAATGCCCTGAAATAATTTTGGAAATGTTGACAAGACTACAATTCACATAAACTCCAAGACACTAGGATTCTAAAGTACCTAAAAGTTAAGACCGAAGTCAACTGCCTAATGCACTTGAAAAGTTTGGCTTGGCATAGTCATGCTCAGATTGCATTAAAAAAATTTGATGCCTTAAAAATGTATATAAACTATAACTAGAAGTGCAATGGTCTAAGATAATCCACTAAGCTACAGCATTGCTATGAAGATCTCCATGGAAATTGTAGTTCAATGTCACCCATGTATTCTTACACTATCAGAAATGTTGTTTATAAATACCTAGGCCCATCTTGAGTCAACATGTCAGTAATGATTAAAAGGCAATGTTGAAAATCATGCCAATCACTATATCCATTCAGATAAACCAGGAATAAAAGGGCTGTAGAATGAATGACGACAACAACTCATTTGAAATTCAAAGACCCAATTAGATGAAACGCCAATCGCAATTAAAATCATTCAAATTATGAAACTGAAACCACATCATAGAGTACTGGAAACCCAAAGAATAGAGGGGCAAGAGTAGAGAATTCCAACATGGAACATAAATTCTTTGAAAAACTAACCTCACGACCAAATTGGATAGGGAACTTCTCTTTATTATCCACAGTGTGCACCAATATTGTACCTTCAGGGAGTTCTACGTAAAATATACTTGAATTTCCATTGAACTTGGACCTCAGTAATTCTCTACCATGGTTGTGTTCGTCATCTAGAAGAATAAAGAATATATGAGATGCTTTTTTTGGACGAGAAAATATGAGATGCTGCAAACTGAAGTGCACTAGAAAGTCATTGTTATAGGAGAAGAAGATTAGGAAGCTGCATCCAGCATATGACCATCGTAAAACTAAATCCATATATTTCCTCAAAAAGAACTGAATCCATATAATGATGCTTGAGCATAAGGAAACTTATCAGCAATTCAGCTAAAATGTTGTAAAAGCAGTGATGTGGACAAAATATATGAAAGAGAACAGAGTATCCACTTCAAACTAAGGGTAACATTACTTGCAAGAGCAGTTGAGGTCAGCCTCCAGGTATACCTAAAAGGCTAAAACTCAATTAATAATTGCACCACATGACGACCAAACAACTAGGGAGGACCCATGTCAAATTTACGCCAATTTTCATGCAAACCGAAGTGTAACTCTCCTGAAAACTAGTAAATTTTATACTCTCGGCTTGTACCAGCCTTGAAGAAACTGAATTGTTTTGCAATCCAAGGAATTTATTTAGCACATCAACATTGATAGTTAGTACTACCACTTGATATTTTTGAGATGGAGTACTATCACTTGGTACACCAAGTTTGTAGCATAGAGCAAGTATTAAACTGATCATGCTAGTTTCATTCTTTTTATGAGGACTAACCTGCTAGTTATATAATCATGCATCTATCAACTTCATATACTAGAACAACAGCAAGCATGAACTAGGCTACCATTGCCACACCAAACTCCACACCAAAGGTGAACACAGTACCAAGCAATGGAACCACAAATGTAATGTCCAAGAACTAAATATCAGAAGGAGGATATAGAAACTTGTTACAGTAACTGAGGTTAGAAGACCAAAAATTCCGATTTTCCTACTATATCATATTACAATGTCAACATTGAAAGAACACAAAGGAAATGAAGCAGGGATAATCACACATTATGTCAACAAAAATTATATATCTCAAAGAAGAAAAGAGACATACATTTATTGAAAATCTGTGCTGAAATATTTAACAATGTTTTCCATAACCGACCAACAACGGTCAACATGTTGAGTGTCAAATTATCCACTTTTGGCTATATATATATAATATAATATATATATCCGCGCTCTTTAGTGTCTATCACAACAATACAGTCAGAGTTTTGTTTTAATAGGTAATATTTGTTGAATCCCATAATGGAACTCGAGACCAGCAATGCTGTATGCATGTGTCATATATAAGGATGTCTAGAAAAAAAGTACCTGGTTTCAGCACTTCAAACTCAAACCCCAATTTCTTGGCAGCTAAATTGAAGATCCGCTTAACATTTGATAATTTTGACAGCGGAACAGGAACAGACTGCAGAGTGAACAATTGCAAAAAAGAATTAATTGTGTTCTGGCCAACATAAGGACCTCGGTAATTCAATTTTAAGAAAAATCATGTGAGATTATCTTAATTGCTATATCAAAAAAGATAATGACAAAGCTGTAGGGAAATGAATTCTTACCTGGAGATTCGCATGAGGACTTTGCAGAGAGACCCACTCAAAAAAGATAACTGCCTTTTCTTGTTTCTTAAAATACATGCTCAGAGCATTTCTGTAGTTTCCAAGCTCTGTCTCTGTCTCTAATGACATCTTAAGCGTATTAGGGCAATGCTCAATTGGTATCAGCAGTACATGATCGTCTACAAGTGGACCTTTAGCAAGTGCACAGTAGTAATTTTCTCCAATACTTAGAATGAGATGTGACTCAACATCCGGGCTTGACAAGCAGAACCAACAAGGTTTCTGCAAGCTTCCTCGGCCACTAAACCAAAATAAATAAGCAAATGTTAGCAATTGAAAAAAAAAAACTAAAATTGTAGAAAGAGCCAAAGAAAGCAAACTCAAATCCCTAGAGAAATGGTCCATCATCATGCAAAAAGGTGAAATATATGGACTACTACACTTGAACATATAAACAATAACCCTATTGACAAGATATGTAGAAAAGTATTGACTAACCTATGGGATCTTGTTTTCTGAGAGATAGCAGTATCTTCGTCTACTAAAGAATGACCAAACCTACAATCAGGACCCTTTTCACATCTTCCTTTGTTAAGAAAATCGAAGCAAACATTTCTCATGTACTGATCTCTTGCAGCTGCATCATGGCGGAATTTACATTTTTCTGCTCGTGGACAGGATCCAGAAGATGTAAACGCAAAACATAGCCTTTCCTCATCACCTCCTTGTCTTTGACGCTTTTGTGAAACATCAAAACGCCAATATTGTGTAGCGGTGTCATCATTGCCAGGCCGTTTAGAACTACCACTTTCCTTGTCTGTTTTTCCTAGAACAATATAAGGTGAAAAGGTTGTGTTTGGTGGCCTTGCATGAATTTCTGCACTTAACATTGCAGAGGCTGGAGTAGGAGAAATCGCATGAATAAATTTCTGGGAAGCATATGCGGAAACAGCGAAAGTTACACAATGTCTAATAGCTACATCAAATTAATCTCGAAAGGGAGCAGCACAAACTATTGATAATGTATTCTAAACCACATTTGATTACTTAAATCATCTGTAGATTATCAAGATATAGAAATGACAACTAAAAAGATAACTGTGTGCAGCTGAAAAGTGAAAAACAAGAGACACACCTGTTTATCTTTGTTTCCAACTGCAGCGAGTCCAAGAAAACGAGTAACATGAACAGCCTCCTTATTAGAGTAGGGTTCACGTGCATAAAATATACCTTTAGTACCTGCAATGTGATACCTAGAAAAAGAAAAAAAAAAGATTTTTTCATCAATTTCTAGTGTTTCCAAAATCAAGGTGGGCTTATCTAGAGGCGAGGATGTTAGTTTTGAATGAGTGGGTTTGATGTAGGAAAAGAAGTGCCAAAGTTTTCAAGGAATTGAATGAATAAGTAATGGCTTCTGGGAAAGGCAACGTTAAACTGGTAAGAGTTTGAGCTATGACCGTTTCACTAAAATGTTAACTAGGCTCTTGTACACGTAACTTTCATGAGGCAAAATCTTGCTATTCTGTTCAGCAGATTAGTATTGGTTCAACTTTATAGGAGGGAAAAATAATATAGGCGGGGTTTGCTTCCTTCCTCTGTACAACATAATAGGGAAAAACACTCCATCATGATGAATCAAGCAATGTTCCAGTGCTGGATATCAAAACAGATTATACCTGGGTTTTATCTCTGCAGCCAACTCAGCCACAACAGGATCACAACCTGATGGATCCTCAACTCCTGGAGGAGCATTGGAAGTATCAGCTCCATTGAACACACCACTTGGCCATTCATTAGTAATAACTCGTCAAGGAAGGCAAAGAAGCTTAAATGATACACTGCAACCATAGCTACCATATAGAAAACATAAAGCAACAAACCTCACAAAATTGACTCTTTCAAACATATAGTTTTAAGGAATCAAATAAGGATATGTCAAGAACAAATCCACGATCCCCGGTTCCTCTGCTAAAGCTCGCAATGCGTCCACATCATCCTCGTTGTACTCTCCTCCTGATCCTGATGGTCGCCTGCCGGACAAATACACCACCGAAAGCCCTGGAATTAATACAAAAGTCATTGGGGAAACATAACAAAAGAGCACCAGACAAAGGAACCCTAGAAATTTTGACATAGAAACACTGACCACGGAGGGAAAACTTGCCGCTTCCCTTCAACCAGAAGAGGTTCGGACAGAGCTCCAAGCCATCGGTCTTGAACCCGCGGTTCTCGGGAAGCTTGGAGGCGGCGGAGAGAAACCGGGCGGCGGCGACGCCGTAGTCTCCAATGAAGTAGGTAGGTAAGGGGACGACGGCGCGGCCCTCGACGTAGTCGGCAACCTCGTCAACTCCGTCGGCGGAGTCCGGGAAGAACTGTCCCACGCAAACCAGGGCGTCGAACGGCCCCGTCGATTTGTTCACCTTGAGAAGAAGAGCAGAAGGCTCAGGACCTTAACTACCGAAGGAAGAGATCAAGATGAAGGTGGAGGCAAGAGGAATGCCTACCGATAGGACTCGTTTGAAGAGCTGGTGGAGACGGCCGAGGACGTCGCCGGCGAGGAGGATTCGCGGCGGAGGCGATGACGCCATTCTTGGTTTGCTCCGGCGGCGAGGCGGGAGATTGGAACGCAGACGACCTCGAAGCCCCAAAACAAAAGTTTGGGCTCCCGCAATGAGAAGTGGGCCTATTCGTTATTGGGCTGGAAGACTTGTCATGTGGTTTTAGTTAGTTGGTCCCGTTAAGCCCTTTACGTCTATTGGGCCTCAATGAGAACAAAGTAAAAGCATGGATTTCCAAATCAATATTTAGGATTTTTTTGGGGTACAAAAACAATAGGATTTGAAAGCCACAAAAAAAAAACGTATAGGATTTTTTTTGTACACAAACCATAGGATTTGAAAGCCACAAAAAAAAATTGAAAAAACGTATAATAATCTTTTTCCAGTTAGTGATCTTCGTAGAGAAGGATTATGGGTGGGAATGATGTATTTGATTTGCACTTTGCACCAAGTGAATCACACGGTCGGAACAATTCAAATTAGTATGGTAATTAAAATATTAGTCTTCAAACTCCCACAGAGAGAAATGAATATTTCAATTGGAATATTCTGGTCGAAACATTAGAACTTATTATTTATTATTATTTTTTTTATTTACTTTTCTTGAACTATTACAAAAATTTATATATGTATATAAAATCGAGGAGAAGTATATCTAAACTTTATTCGATTGACCAGTTCGATTCAAAATTTTAATTTTCTAATTTTTTAATGTATAAAAATTATTATTTTACTCTTTTTTATATTTCTTCCTTCTTTTTTCTTTTTCCTCTCTCGTCGTCTTGTTTGTTCTCTTTTCTCTCTCCCCCGCTCAAACTTCTCTCTCTTCTCTCCGCTCTCACTTCTCTCTCTCTCTCTCTCTCTCTCTCTCTCTCTCTCTCTCATGGTGAATCGTAGGCATGTGCTCGCCTGCCTGCGCGCGCTCTCATGGTGAGTCGCATGCGCGCGCTCGCGGCTTGCCGCAGGCCATCGTGGGTGCTCGCCTGCCCGTTGTAACGCCCTAAGAGTTTGGCACGTACATGCGTCGATGCTCGTCGCATGCCTTGGTGAGACGGAGGATGTAGGCAGTGACTAAGGCAGTAACAATAAGGGAAATGTCGAAGCGGTGAAAATATGTCCATGGCCCAGGCGTGCGTCGTCGTTTCCATGGGCGCGCCCCATGGAAAGCACCCAAATGATGAGGGACCCGAAAAGACCTTTAGGAGGAGGTCTTGATAGCTATGCTAGCTGAGTCGCACACCCAAGTGATCACCATTCGTTGGCGAACCACTAACTAGTTAGAAAAATGACTAAGTATGGATTGGGTCTGGCGCGTGGGGCGCGGCCTATGCATTCTGACGGGCGCGTCCATGAAAATGGCAAATTTTGGACAAGCCGGCCAGACTGGACAGAGTTGGTCCAGAATTATGGGAAATTGACCAAGGTTGACATTTGGGAATTGCCAGGCAGTTGGGAGGGATTCATAACTGAAGTTATGGTTATTTGGAGTGTAGGTAGTTACAATAACTACCCAATACTTATATAAATACCCCTGCAGAGTTGGAGCCTTAGACAATGCATGTTGTGGGAAAAATCATTGGTCTTTGGACAGAATCAAAGTAGATTTCGTCCTGAACAGTTTGAGTACTCCTTTCCCTATATTCCTCAAGTTTCTGGGTGAAAACTTGACTGCTATCAATAGAGTCCATTTTGACTAAGTGTTGGCCAAAACAGTGAAGGGAACAAGGGCTGCTTAGGAGTCTTTTGGTGAAGAATCCTAAGGCCGCGCGCAGGCAAAACATTTGTTGCGTGACAATGCTCTCTCATGTTGAGTTGCAGCCGCACGCTCACCGGCCTACGTGCAGGCCATTGTGGGTGCTCGCCTACGCGGCCGCGTCTGCGCAAGCAGGAAACCGAGCATCGAGCATCCACGCTCGTCTGCGCGCACAGGAGAGCTCGCCTGATAGAATGATGAAAGCGAGAGAGAGAAGAGAGAAAGAGAAGATGAACGTGAGAGAGAGGAGAAAAGTGATAGAGAAAGCGTAAAGAGAAAAGAAGAGAGATATGATAGATTTTTTTAATTAGAAGAGTAAAATAATAATCTAATAAATTAAAATAATTTTAATAAATTTAATATCAGATGATTAGACTAAATTATTTTATTGAGAAAGTTTAGACTTAAGTCTACTCGAATTTATATATCAGGTTAAGATGTGAATTTTTATGATAGTTTTAAGGGAGTAGATATAAATAATCTTTAAATTTAATAAGTTAATCATTTTTCCTTTCCTTAGTGACGTTAGGATGATATAGATTACCGAATTTGATTTTGACAGTCAACGAACAAACTTGCATCATTGTTAAGAAGCTATTCAGTAATTTTTTCTTATTGAAAAAAGTTTTTTTTTACATTAACTTTGTTGTGAAGTTAAATTCAGGATCGCCTGCCAAAGAAGCTACTGCTTTTATATATTGAAAAAAAAAACAACGCCTTCTGATATGGGTTATGAGAATGTACAGTCTGTTTCTTACTCCTACTATTCCTGCCCGGGAGCACAAGTTCCTCACGTATATAAATATATAATACTTCATTGAGACTTTAATTTTTTTTGTTTGTGATAATAAGACCTTTTTTTTTACAAACTTTGCATTACTCAAAATGAAGGTACATGCTTATATTTTTGCTTACTGTTGTGGTCAAGAATCACAAATTAAAGGTCTGAATTCTCTGAACCGACGTGGAGACAACTCAGTTGGGTCCAATATGTGGAGCACAAGCACAAGGCCACTTTACCTCCTCTTGTTGTTGTTGTTGTTGTCATCTGTCATCTTAAACTTATGGTACCATTTTGGCTTTTGCCATATGGTGGAAGGCATCTCCTAACTGTGTCAATCGTCATCATGTTTCCACTTCGTTCGTGTGCGTTTCCAACTGAACCGTGTCTCCCTCCCCACACGCCTCTTTTCTTAATTAATTTCACCTCATTTATTGGTCTCGCAATCATGCTCCATTCTCCCTCCCATGTGATCAAATACATACATATAATCAATCAAGTTTAGTTGACACATCTAATTAACAAGAGTGTATTTCGAGTTGAGAAATCGAAAATTAGTAGCCCCGAATTCGAACTTTAAAATTATCAATTTGATCAGAGGAATACAATTCTGCTCTTTATCTTGACTTCGAATTAATCAGATACTAATACTTTTGGACACCGGAATCTTGAACGAATAAAAAAAATATATATACGGAAATAACAATACATTGTGCAAACCCACATGACATATGCTTGCAAATGCATACACATTCTAAATACAGAAAAAAAAAGTGTTGAGATTGTCCTTTCATTTTACTATAGAACTTGATGTGCTGCTCTTGTTAATAGTTTCTTTTGCTATTCCAACATTCTAAATGCAGAATGATTTCTTTTCATATTCTTTATATATGTTGCTCGTATCTTTTAAAATATCTTTGATTGATCTTAATTGAGCATCTCAAATTAATAGAAATGACTCTATTCAATAATCATTTCGAAAAAAATTAAAAGGTAACTCTACTAACAACATGCTTAGTAGAGTAGCAAAGTGATTACTTGTTATGTTAAAGCTGTCAATATTATCAATTTGATCATGATCTGCACATTTTGCCTTAAATCGGACCGTCGGATGAAATTGTACACAATTATTTTGACTTGATTTTCACTATTAAGCTTTTGGATATCATTGTCAACCCTTTGGATGCCCCTTTTTCTTCATCAAGTCAGAAGGAAAGGTGGATAGTAATTTTCTTTGTCATTTCTAACCTTTTCATCTCCATTATGAATGTTCTAGCAGTTCAGTTGAAAGCATCAATAATTGCATCTGTTAACGTCTCTCAATAAAAAATGGTTGACACAGATAATTAGCGAGTCTGTATCCCAAATTAAGAGACGATAAAACTAATAATCCGAGTTCGAGCCTTGGAATTGTCATTTTGATCAAGATTTATCATGTCACTTTTAATCCAAATATAGAATTAGTCAAATGTTAGTAATACTGGACACCGGTGGTTAATCACCGAAGAAAAAAAAATCCAATCTAGCAAAAAAGGGTATATCATCTTAATTTTTGTTTCTTTTTTCATTACAAGTTATGTTTAGCATCCTGGAATGACCTTTATTTAACCATACTACAAGTTACATAATTATGTCATAATTAATATTTTATTCTCTTATTTTATTAATAGCCTTGTTCTAATTAATATGATATCTGAATAGAGTTCTAACAAAGTAGTCATTGTTTTTAATCTGATTTCTGATCAGAGATCCAACTTAGTAACCTTTTAAAGTTATTGAGAGAGAGAAAGAGAGAGAGAGAGAAAGATACCTTGGCTTTCGAAGAGTGAATGATTACCTAACCCTGTTGATCAAACATATGCTGATAAACGTCAATTTCGGCCAATCTGGCTACCTGCACCAAACACCCAAACCATAAAAGAGACTCTGACCAAGCAAAAGCATGACAGTATTTTCTGGATCTGCCTGTCAAACGACAACCCGAAACATGAAAATCCAATAATCAATTTGAGTGCAGCCCTTCCAGCACATCATTTCACCTGCAAAGTCTTTATGCAAGCACGCGAAACAAGCACTTCGGCTCCTCACGAGAGAGAGAGAGAGAGAGAGAGAGAGAGAGAGAGAGAGAGAGAGAGACGAGCGAAGGCAAACAAGTTTTATCGATTGCATTGTAATAAAATAGTATATAAGTTGATTTGCAACATTGAATTGAGAGGAAAGTCAATTACAAGTTGTTTTTAAAAAATACTTTGAATGTTTACTAGTGCTTTCAAAAATAAAAATAAAAAAAATACAAATTCTAGAAGTTTGGGTTAGAAATGTAAATGAAATTTACATTTTATAAATATGTCTCAACACCTAATAACTAATAAAAATGGGATTCCGTTGTGTAGTGAAAAAGTGAGTATGCACACTTATTTTTCTATTTAGGATAAAAAAATATTAAAAATGAAAAAAAATTATATTGTTAGATTTATAATTAATGTTATTTTTTCTCTAGTAAATATATAATTACGTGAGAAGGTGAATTAGCTCTTTTATCCAAGTATATGAGAGCAGATAAATTAGTCAAAATGATATTTTTCAAACGCACAACATGTTTTTCCTTACTAAAACTGGTCTTGTCATTAAATGCAGAAAATAAATAAAATGAATTTCTAAACCTCATATCTAAATTAAAAAATATATAATTAACAATCTATGATTTTTTTTAAAAAAAATACAGAGGAAAAAAATGGACAATTGGACTGCTGCCATTTTGACTACCAAAGTCCTCCTGAGTCTGTACGTTCAGTTACTGAGTCAGTCCAAGTGAGCCAAACAACAAATCTATCGAAAAAAACGCAAATCTATCGTTTAAATACGCAGCACAATGCAATAAAAAGGAACCGTTTTTGGCCTCTTCCCACTTCGGTAGAGAGAGAGAGAGAGAGAGAGAGATGAGAGAGAGATTGTTCCTTTTATAATACCATTGCTGCAGAATCCAGTGCACATCTGCATACAATTCAGACACCACGTTCACCACTCTACCACAATACTTTGTAAAGAATCTTTTCCATCTCCACCACCACCACCACCACCACCTTTGGACTGCAGCAAGTGGACCTCTGCCAAGAACTCTCCAACCCCCCCACCATATTCCTGCACACTGTTGTCACATGGCGCCTAATGGACTGCCTTCTGGGAGCTCCTCCATGATTCCCTCCTCCTCCTCCTCCTCCTCCTGCTGTACCATGCTGTCCTCTGATGTCGACTTCTTGGGTTCTGCTCATCAGTGATCCCCTCCTGCCGCAGTTTCCTGTGCGCTATCTGAAGGTTTTGGGAACATGTGTTTGAACTTGGATTCGTGTTTATGAGAGGGGCGAAGTAGTCGAGGAAGAAGAACAAGGATGAGACGGCGGCTTAAGGTTCTGTGCCCATGGGCTTTGGGCGTCCTGGTGGTTCTTCTGGCTGTCTATGGATCGAAAGGTGAGTTCTTTACAGAAATTTCTCCCCTTGGTGGAGTCTGCATGCTGTTCTTTTATCAGACTGTACAAGTTTGGATCTTAGGAAGGGATTAATTGGAAATCCGAATTTTTAGACATGCCAGAGAACTGAGGGATATTTTGATTCCGAATTCTTTTTTAATATTTGAAGGTACTATTGACAATTTTGGGAAGTCATTTGTAGAAAAATCTTCCTACCTCAAATGCTGAATTCGATCTCATGGTTGGCATGTATTCACAGTGATTTTAGTTACTTGTAAATAGTGTCATGAGATCTCAAGTGGTAGTGGAATTTATGTCTAATTTCTGTGACCGAAAAGAGTAGTATTTCAGGGTCTATTGCAGAACACTGCAGAAATTAAGTAGCAATGCTGTTGATATTTTTTTTTTTGAAAGGATAATGGAATTAGTTAGGTAAAATGAGCATTGTCTTGGTACAAAATATGTCGGAGTTCCAAGGGGGGAACCCCGATCCAAAAAACATCTGTAGGAGATGATCTACCACAAAAAGCTAGATAATCAGCAGCAGTATTAGTCTGCCCATGGACATGAATAAAATTATACAGGTGAAAACTCTTTAAGGACTCCCAGCAGTCTAATAATATGTTTCTGATACTCCAGGGAGTAGCTGATTCTTGACGAAGAGCACACACTAAGATTAATTAGTCACGCAATGCTGTTGATATTTAATGGACTAATTGTGCTTTGGGTCAGGTTCTCTTCTATGCATTCTGCATCCACTTCCAGAGCCATCAGAAGTACGCCCATTAACTCGAAGATTGTTGCTGCTTGAAGCGCCTCGCTCTCCGCCTATCAGAATGGAGATGGAACTTGGCCCATCAATCTCAGTATCCCATGAACCACTCAAAATAGGTGAATTGTTGTTCTTAATTTGTCGTCAGCTTATTTCCTGTGAATTGTCATGGCTTTAAATAAATTTGTACTCATTCAGAAACACCAGCCATGGTTCCTCATTACAGTGAAGGAGCATCTCCTCCTCATCCTTCCAAAGGACAAACTACAGCAGCAGTCCCTGAAGGTAACCTCATCAGAATTGCTATAAATTTCACGACGTATGGAAATTTAAAAACCATTGAAGGCAAATTTAAGTTTATATACCAGGAAGTGTTCTACATCCTCCAATTATATTGCCTAAGTCTGAGGTTTTGCCACCCACCATCCAGGCAGTGATACCACCAACTCAAACTAATCATGCTCCTGATCATAGTTCTTCGACAGCAAAATCTGAAAGGCCAACATCTCCTTCTCCGTCTATAACAAGCCATGCAGCACCATCTAAGCCTTTAGTTTCAACCCCTGACCTCCAGGCAGTAGTTCCACCAGCAATGCAACCTATTTTTGCACCTGGTCATCTTACTTTAGACGCGAGACCTAAACCGATGATGCCTCCCTCTCAATCTATAGCAAGCCCTCCTCCTGCTGTACCTGATTCAGAAGGTAAATGTTTCTCGCTACTTTTTAATTCTTTCTTTGTATGTGTTCTTGAGAGATACTAGGCATTATATATGTTTATCTTTTGTTCTTCAGAACAAGCTAGGAGTGGAGCTCCTGAGGCTGGCTTTCATGCAAGGCCCCCAACTTTAATCAGTTCTCCTAATATTGATAAAATTAGGTTTGGCACACCAATTGCTGCACCTCCAAGAGAAGAACGTGATAATCCATTTCCAGTCGGCCATTCTCAACCAAATGGTATTCTGTTTACTAATCATTTGTTTTCTGTAAGTAAGAGATTAAACATACTATAATGTACAACTTCAATTTCCTATGATGTTCATGCATTTTGTAACTTGAATTTCCAGCATCATCTGTTGCTCCAGCACCAGTCACTTCTCCTGCCACAAGTAGAAATAAAAGTGCTACGCCTTCTCCAGCGTCAAGTCGCTCGTCCCCCCCATCCTTCTTGCAGCCAGAAAGTAAGTTTATCATGCATGAAAAATTCAGTAACTACACAAGTTTCTTTTCACTTAAGTTTTTCATGACAGTCTATTGGGTGCAGGACCTGCTAATTCTCCTCCATTGGCCATCTCTCCTGATACTGGAAAGGACATGCATGGAATCCCAATTGCTGCTTCACCAAATCCGCTATCCGGTCATTTCAACCAAAAGAACAATTCACATTCTAAAGGTACTACCATCTTCGGATAGCATAATAAATTTACAGCTTAGCGTTGATTGCTAATCTTCTACCACTGGCAAGTTACTTCAGATTATACAACATCGCCACCTCCGATAACTTCTCCGACTTACAGAAGAAGGCATATGCCAGTTGTGGCACCACCTCCAAACAGTTCACCTGGCTTTCAAGACCATGCAAATTATACTCATTCAAAAGGTCTTGTTCTCCTTCATTATCTTAAATCAGCAAGTTACCCTTCCATTTAATTTGTAATCTTTATGACATTCATCATGATTATGGTAATAAATCATCTTTAGGTCCAACAGCCTCTCCCATAACAGCCTTGCCTCCTGTCGTTAAACAGAGATATGGCATGCCAGTTGCTGCACCTCCGAAGGAAGCATCCAGTCATTCGACTCCTGCATATCATAGACGTGAAAAAGGTATATTTTTTCCTTTTTAAGAAAAAAAGAACCGAAAAAATTTAGATTACTGCTGTCATAAGAAAATCTTACCAAGTCTTTTTACCAGTGATAAGCCCTTCACCGCATGGGGTTGAGGAACCTGTACATGATGTGCATGCTCCTATCAGTTCACATTCTCAACCTCCATCAAGCAATGTACCTGACCGTCGTTCATCTGGACCTGTAGCATCATTCCATCATTGGAGTGGTAGGGGAAGAGCAGGCAATCCTACACCAGCTCCATCTCATCTTATTCCTCGGCCGCACCATCCAGGTTAACAGATATAACTGGACTTTAGTGTATTCATCATCTTGACTTTGACAAAAGTTCTCATTTAAAGATATACTTCCAGCAAGACCGCCGAACGACAGGCCAAATCAGAATGCTCCACCACCCCATGAACAAGGTAATTAGTATGTCAGTAGCAATAAGAAAACATGATCATGCATTTTAGTTCTTCAGAGTTTTTACCATGTTTCACTTGATGCAGAACCCAATGGCAGTGTCCCTGCCTCTTCTCCACCAACATCGGTTCCTTCTATCCTCAATAACTGTAAGACTAAGATTTTTTGTGATTGTATTTTGGAGATAATAATCAATCTCTCTGATATCATTTTTTGGCTAATGAAGCTACAAGTCCAGTGCAGTCTCCTGCATCTCCTCCTGCTTCTATATCAGGAACACCACGCCCGAGTCTGCCACAACCTCAACCTCTTCATGCCTTACCACCACCACCTCCTAATCTGGGTATGTCTTATGACATATTGTAGCTTACCTTTCAGCTAGCTGAGTAAACCGCTGAAGTTTCATTTTCTGCATTTCTGCAGATTGTATACCGTTGACCTGCACAGAACCTTTAACCAACAGCCCTCCAGGGTCACCCTGTGCATGTGTGATGCCCATAAATGTCGAGCTTCAATTAAGCATTGGTCTGTACACATTCTTTCCTTTGGTCTCCGAATTTGCTGAAGAAATTGCATCTGGAGTATCGATGAAACAAAGTCAGGTGCGTGTCATGGGAGCGAATGCTGCCAGTGAGGAGCCTGAGAAGACAATAGTGATTGTTGATCTCGTGCCACTAGGAGAAACGTTTGACAGCAACACAGCATTTCAAGTTTATGAGAAATTCTGGCTCAAACACATTTTCATAAACCCCACATATTTTGTGGACTATGAAGTAATATATGTTCATTATCCAGGTTAGCAAACATGTTTACTCTTAATTATATACAGCACAAAGTTGATGGTTAACTTGGGTGCATTCTCCATTTATTTCACCCCATTGTGGGTGCATGTATGCTAAATCTTTAGTGCGTTTCCTGATTGAACCCATGGAAATTGCCAATCTAAGTGGAGTTTGCATAGATCAATTTTAGTCTGATGGCATGTTTAGTGTATTGTTGTCATGTGTCGAAACTTCATTTATTTCTCTACCACATTTCACATGATTTGCCTTGATGGTATGCAGGTCTGCCCCCGTCACCTCCTACGGCACCTGGAAACTTAAATATTGATGATGGGACATTTGGTAATGGTAACCGTCCAAGAATGATTCATCCGTTTGCAGCTGATGTAAGAAAGCAAAAAGAAAAGAGAAACGGTGCCATAGTAGCTATTGTGGTTTTGTCATCTGTCGTAGCTTTTATCTTATGTGTTGGAGCTGCATGGCTATTGATCTTGAAGTGTAGAAATTGTTCACAGTTGCCAATTGTAACAGGGCAGGCCTTGCAGTCTCTGTCTGCAAAAACAACAGGTAGAAAGTACTGGCAGACAAATTCTTTTTTTTCAAAAAATAAGAAAATACGTTAGCAAGAATTCCTTTGGCACTTTGGAATCTGCAAAGTTTAAAACTTAGTAATCTTGTCCTATTTGGCTGGCATTCCATCATTATCCTTGAATTATGTAGTATTATCTCAAGTCTCCCAAAAAAAAAAAAACTTTCTACCTTAATTCATGCTTTGTGGCAACTAAACTTTTATCTGTACAGATGCATTATTAATTACATGTCAAAATAGGTGCAGGGACTGGACCTGCAATCTCAGGAAGCAAAAAAAGTTCGGCTTCAGCATCCTTCAGCTCTAGCATTGCAACTTACACAGGATCAGCAAAAACATTTAGCTTAGCTGAAATGGAAAGAGCTACAAACAAGTTTGACGATTCTAGAGTAATTGGCGAAGGTGGTTTTGGGCGTGTATACGAAGGCACCCTTGATGATGGAATGAGGGTGGCAATAAAGATCCTTAAGAGAGATGATCAACAAGGTAGTCGGGAATTCTTGGCAGAGGTTGAGATGCTGAGTCGCTTGCATCATAGGAACTTGATCAAGTTAATCGGTATATGCATTGAGGAGAGTACTCGTTGCTTAATTTATGAGCTGGTGCCTAACGGGAGTGTGGAATCTTATCTGCATGGTATGGAAGAATTCTGAAATTTCCTTCCTTTTAAGTTTCAGCATTCTTTTCAGTTTTTGTCTAGGACGAATTCTGTGTTTTCTCAATTAAAAGATGCTAATGGATGGCTTGAATTTTCTCTTACTCAAGGAGTGGACAAGGAAACTACTCCACTTGATTGGAAAACTAGGCTCAAGATTGCACTCGGCGCAGCTCGAGGATTGGCTTATCTGCATGAAGATTCAAGTCCTCGCGTCATACATCGAGACTTCAAGTCCAGCAACATCTTGTTAGAGGAGGATTTCACTCCGAAGGTTTCAGATTTTGGTCTAGCAAGAACAGCTTTAGATGAAGGAAAGGAGTATATTTCGACCCGCGTCATGGGAACATTCGGGTATACATCTCCATTCCCATCTTTATTCTTTAGTACTGGATGATACTACTAATTAATCATGTTGCTGTCTCTAATATTTTACTGCCATGCACTAATTAATCAAAATTTATGGTCTCTTCCAACTCCTGTAGTTATGTGGCACCTGAATATGCCATGACCGGGCATCTTCTTGTAAAGAGTGATGTTTACAGCTACGGCGTTGTCCTTCTAGAGCTTCTCACGGGAAGGAAACCAGTGGACATGATGCGGCCTCCAGGGCAAGAGAATCTAGTAACATGGGCTCGCCCACTGCTCACTAGCAAAGACAGTCTGGAATCAATAGTAGACCCATCTCTTGGCAACATCGTTCCATTTGATAGCATGGCCAAAGTAGCGGCAATTGCTTCAATGTGCGTGCAGCCTGAAGTCGATCAGCGCCCATTCATGGGCGAGGTAGTGCAAGCACTAAAACTAGTGTTTGATGAGGAAAACAGTTGTAGAGAATCCGGGAGTTGCACACTGGAAGATGTATCAGTGCAGGAGAATGAGTCTGGTACAGGAGTGGATTTGGAAAATGACAGGGTCCTTTCGGCATTTGATGTGTTCAACACATCTGCGAGGTTCTTGAGGGACATGTCCGGATCTTTTCGGAGGTTTTCCAGTTCAGGGCCCCTTAGACCGGGTAACAAAACACAGTACTTGAGCAGAGAAAGAAGGGTATCAACAGGAAGCACAAGCGACCATGGAAGGTTTGGTGCAAATTTGGAAGGTGGTAAAGATTGGATGTAGTACATGCAAAATTCATGCTCATGATTACATGACCCCTCTAAGCTCACTATGCAACTAGAGTCACAGTCAAAGTGTAAAGATCTGTGAAATCTGCAATACCCGTAAAATTCATGGTCATGATTACATGAACCCTCTAAGCGCACAATGCAATTAGAGTCACAGGAAAAGTGTAAACATCTGTGAAATCTGCTGAAGGCCTACGCTCATAAGCACAGTGAAGGACACATGGTATGAATGCATCTCTGATTACATGAACAGAGACATCTAACAGAAGCAGATATAGGGACTAAAAATCCACTTCATCAGCTGTATTTTTTGAAGCTTTAGACATCCTTTAATAGGACTGAAGTTTTTTTATTTTTTTTTCCGCTTTCAACTGTTTAGAATTATAAAGCCTTCTGATCACACAGAAATGGCTGCTCATGAGCCCTTGTAGCTGGGTCTAATTTTTTGTATGGATTTTGTCAGATGATTCTGTATATGACTGTAACTGGAATAAGCCCAGAATCTCCAACAGTATCAAGGCTCATACTTGTTAGCACTCGGAACTTTCTCTAACACAATACAACAAAACAATGTACTATTCTCATCTTGTTGCTGAGGAATTGACTGAGAATTTCCAACATTCCCTCTCCTTTCTAAGATGCATTTTGCATGTTTGATCACAGCATTACTAGCTCATATTGGCAACTCATCAGGTAATCTTACTGGATTCAATGCCTTAATATTTGCAACTCCTTATCTTGTCTGATCATCAATAACTTAACAAGCTGATCTGCTCCACCGGACAAGGCTGGGCCATCAGCCTGTGCAAGGGTTACTTATTGCACTTCAGGAAACCATTAATGTCACCTTGCATTATGAATTCTATCACAGTTTGGTTGTTGTCTAGTTTGGGTTGTCCCTGACAAGCAAGGGTTGATTGATTAGCTGTTAGGAGCCTCCTTCAAGAGTGAGTTTTTCATAATTCCTCATGTTAGGACTATGGAGAATTGCTCCCTAAATTTTAAGGATGGAGTATTTATGATCAAACTCCGAAAAATGTCGGGAGTGATTTACGCGAATGCTATCATCTCAAACCGAATCGAACTTTTGAAAATCAGGTTCATAGAAAAAAAATGTGCATATGTTCTGAAAACTTAAATTTGAACTCTTATCAACCGTTTTGTTGGTTGAACCTCCACTTGGATTCTGCAACATATCTAAAGCAACATACCCAACATGAGCAATAACAACAAGACATGTCCACAGGAAAAAAAAAGAGTGTCAAGTAGCTTGAATGAGTTGTGAATGTTTTAATACAGTTTCGACGGCGTGGCATGCTTCATCTTAGCTGTCTTTCTGAACATGACATTAAATTTCTTAGCTACCATGACGTATCTTGTTTTAATTTTTCTTTTCTAAAAATACAACTTTCTTAACAGTGACCTGACATTTGAGGTTCCTGAACATCTATTTTATTTCTATTCAGATATAATTCTGAAGCAGGATGTTGCACCTTATTTGACATAAATGCGAGAGCAACCATAAATCTCATACGTATATAATATACAGAAATAATATGTAGATAATTTTCACTATTATTTTTGTCATGTAAAAAAAAAGAGCTTGATTTCAGATTCTGAAGACTGAAATATAATTTGATAAACTAAAGAACTTTTTAACAGATCAGACTATGAATCATCAGTTCATGTACAAATCAACATTATGGAATGAATGAATCATGTGGTCCAAAGTTATTGCAGCTCAATCGAGTAAATATAAATCTAGTCAAAGTCATATATCCCAGAAATTTAAGTCAAATGCCTTGTGACGTACGTACGACTATAATGATCTGAGAGCAGGAAATGCTGCAATAACTGGATTTTACATCTGTTAACTAAGTTGGGGATAACTCAAGGATGATGGTTATTTTGATAAACGCGGTAATAAGTAAATAATCAATGCATAATTCCCTAAGTATTAAGTATAGTTTTTTTGGTTTAAACACTTTGATGCTTAAGGCTATTCGCATTTGATAGTTCATACGAAACAACGACAAAGTCTTATCCCACTAAAGGAGGTCGGTTATACTTCATACAAAAGTTAAAAAAAATTCTTGTGAAATTAATGACTCTAAAAGATTGAATCTGTCAATCTGTCAACCAACATGAAGCAAGTACAACTTGATGCACGCACGGATGAACTTGATCAATACACTATTCATTTGTAATTGGTAGATTCGCCGAGTGTGTACTGGATTGGTCACGATTTAGTGCTCTCTCCTTCAAGGTTTGCTAGTGGAATCATGCCAATTGTAAAGTTCCTGAACTGTCTGATATGTATAAACAAATATGTGTTTCTTGTTCTTGTATATTTTGTTGATACTGTGTATGCAATGCTCACTGCAACCCCATTCGTTCATACAGTTCTGAAAAGAAAGGAAAAGGATGAAACAAGAAGAAGAGGTGACCATTCGGATCTCATGGCCAATGACTGCAGCATTCATTCCACTGTCAGTGTCTGCAAAACTGTTTGCCACCAATTGTAAGTTCAAAAAAAAGAAAGTAGGAACTCTTGCACATTATATATTAGTTTCTTTCTACTCATCATCATGAACATATAAGCATGAATAGACAAGCATTGGTGTGCACTGTATACATACAACTGCAGGTTCTTCCTGGTATTCCAATGGATGACCAGATCACTTATTTTTCACTTTTTCTTTACAATCAGATTACTTACAAAGGCCTTCCCCCAATCAATGAATCCCCTTCTCTGCTCCCTCTCAGTTATGTAACCTTTGGATCCCAGTGATGGATTCTACTTTAACTTCTCCCATGAACTGGCCCCAGTTTGTCACCTACTCAGCTGACCAACTGTGTATAGCACCTTAATGGCATGAGCACTGTGGCCTTTATTAGAATCCCACCACACTCAATATATCAAGCACACCAGAAGAGGGAAGGGAGGAACAGGCAAAAACTAAAAAAGATCACACCACTAGGTGTTTCATGAGGTTGTATTTACTCATTGTCCTGGCACCTCTTCCTTCACCCTCCCTCTTTATTCACTCTGGACCATGTCATGTGTTGCTCCTTGCTGATCTCCCTCCCCCTATTAATGCAATGCTTCCAATTAAAGCAACTGTAGTAATCTTATGATATCCTGTGCAAATAACCATAACATGGATTAAGGTTTCAAATTTGATGCTGACATTAAAGCAACTAAAGGTTGGAGATCACAGCCTAATTACAGGGGTAGGTGAGATTGGAGTGAATGGATGGTGGCATGGGGTTGGCAGATGCCTACTGCAGCATTTGCTACTTTGGTGGCTTCTCACATTACAAAGTAGGACGCCGGTCAGTGCAGCAGCAGGCACCGGTCTAAGCTGGTAAAAAAAGAGACCTCAGAACTGTAACTTTGGTGTGGTCAGCTGGGGATGTCAAATGGTCTCTTTCATTCGCCTAAAGGTTAAAGGCATGCACAGCATTGAGGACTGTGATGAATTAAGTTTAGACTCAGGGGTATAAACTTGTAGCTGATGGGCTACATGAGAGGATCTTTCCTCAGATTCTATGCAGCATGATGCCATCTACAATAAAAAACAGATTCCACTTAGTATCAACAATGCAAGCATAATAAAACATTTGTTTCAAGAGTAACGATAAGGATGTAATGCCGGATGGTCGGCATTAAAGTGCTTTGAGCTTAGTAAGAAGATCATGTTACACAATCCAAGTGGCCATACTTTAGCACTCAATCCTATCAACTCCAAACTGAATTATTCAGGAAACTTGTACCCCACTGGAGTTGCAGTTAAATTGGGATTAAAGTGGAAACTAGAATCGTTAACAACGAGAAAATGACAGCACTTCCATAAAACAGCAGCATTAATTGTCACAAAAGCAAAGAACATTACACATGTTACTATGTTAGCACTTAACAGGGAGACAGTATGCAAACATAGATTAAGGATAGGCTGAGAGATGCAAAACTGTAAGCATTCTTCAGAGTTTGGATTCTGTCGTTCTCGTATAACGACCGAAGTGGAAGAATAGGGAGGGGAATGCCCCAATAGAAAAGCTTGCAGGAACCATTTCAGTGTCCCTTCGTCCTAGAAATAAGCATAAACAACCGGATCCAATAGTTCCTAGATGTTATATAGGATGTGACATTTTTGTCAAATAAAGCACAAAATTTCTGCAAGTCCATTCAGCAAAAAAGCTCCTCTAATGGAGTTGAATTATGCAAAGAAATGTAGTAGGTTGTGATCAAGGAGTTGGAAGAGTGATAAAGTTTCCTACACTTCCCCAGCATTCATGTCTTCATTAAATACTTGTTGCCTTCTTCTTAAATGCACCAAAGCTGTATTCACCTATATTTTACTGCATCTTCGACTTATAGCTCACTCTCAGTCTCTCTCCATCTTTCTCTCTCTCTCTTCCTCACACACACACACACACACAGACTATCTACTATAAAAGGAGTTGGTAGCGGATAGAGATTTGGGTGTGTTGCTTGCTGATCAAGATCATGGTCGGGAAGAAGGCAAAGCTCTTCTTTACATTTCTGCTGCTGCTTGGCATCCTCCAATCATGCCAAGGTGTGGACCTTTTGTGCCCATAATTATATTTTAATCCTTAGATGTTATTGTTTGACTGGTGTTTTAATTATGTTTTACTTATTAGTTTATTGCTTTGTTAAAGTTAATGACTTCGAGAAGCCTAATGACTTCATAGCTCAACAGCTGGATGTTTCAGTATGTGCTGTAGCCGTTTTTGCTTCCCTTCTTAAAGGAGAAAAAGAAAAGAACACTTTTTTTTGTTCTTAAAGATATAATTTTGCAGTCATTTTTGAGCTGAGAAATCACTTTGCAGATTCAGAAAACTTTTCCAATTCTTTTTTCGTGACATTTATCCATGTTTACCAATCTTTTTCTCCTCCTGCAAAAATTTGGGAATGCTGTTCTCTTCTTCCGGCTCCGATGTTACATTGCAGTACCACAAAGTTCTTTCCCCTTTTCCTTGATTCCTTCATTGGATAGGAACTGCAATAACAAACCTGAGAAATCTTAGACAGCTCCTTGTAGAGCTACATACATTGTTGGCTATGGATCTCAGTGCACCAAAATCAAGTTCATGAAAAAAAAAACACTTCTTGTAGGTGGATTGTGGGGATTCCTTGGTCACACTTTTACCAAATGTTCATACAAATGCTGATCACTTGCAGGAAGTAATCACTTCAAGTGGAGGCTCCCTCGCCTCAAGAAGGCGAGCAGCTTCTCGTGGGCGCCGGCAAAGAGATACGACTACATCATAGTGGGTGGCGGCACAGCCGGGTGCCCCTTGGCCGCCACGCTCTCTCAAAAGTACTCTGTGCTGCTGCTGGAACGAGGTGGCTCACCATATGGCAACGTTAACATATCCTACATGCAGAACTTCCACATCTCCCTTGCAGACACCTCCCCTGGCTCACCATCCCAGACATTTGTTTCCACTGATGGGGTCATCAACACCAGAGCAAGAGTGTTGGGGGGAGGAACTTGCCTTAATGCTGGCTTCTACACCAGAGCAAGCCCAAGGTATGTGCTGCTGATGCACATTACATTCTAGTGGTTCTCTTCAGTCATTAAATGAGTAGTTACCTTCATGTTTTCAGATAAATAAGCCAAATGTTCTGAATAATTGGTCTTCCTCTTGTGTTTTGTTTCACTGGAAGCATGATATGTCTTGTTCAGCATGCATAAAATTTGGTGTTCCTTTCAGCAAAAGGAAGCTTTTATTTAGCATTATGAGTAGTTGAACTTGCTGAATTTATATACTCTGGTGGATTACTTCATATGTAGTATACTGATCCATCATTGGAAGTATTCATTGTGACAAATGTGCATTTTCTTCAGAGAACGTTCAGTTAGGTTAATTGCAGAAGTAGGCGAACATCTCCATATGCTATAAAGCTGTATCTGACTCAGTGAAGCAACAAGAATGAAACTTCTTTGGGGATATACTAAGCAGAAAAAGGAAAAGCATAAAGTGATTTATGTTGCCTTAAAAATATAGTTGAATAATTGATCTCCGAAAGTTCGAATAAACCTATTGAAAATACAACCCGAACACTAGTGTTTAGTATCTTTTCTCCCCTCTTGCCTTTTGTTTACAGTGAGGTGTATGTTCGGCTTGCTTATTGCAGCTTTTTTTTTCTGAACTTCAACTTGCAAAGTTCCTAATTTTGCATAATTTTTTTTTGTTTGATCTTAAGTTTCTAGATTCGTGGTCCAAATCCTGAGTTAATCACGAAAGAATGCGATAGCTGCACAAGCTATGAGGTGCCTATATCTTGAAAGTGACAAAGATGGTCCAGATTTCTTGTCTGCATTCTTTAATGATACCCTTTAGTTTTTCAACAACATATATCAGCTCAATTTCAGCCTCATAATTGCCTTCTCATAGACACAGGAAGGAGCATGGTCCCCTTTCCTTTACTAACCACCTTACCATCTCCTTGATGCTTCCAACTCATCATTCAAATGTATTAAATCTCGACCTAGAAATCCGATATCTCGAGAGAGATTATAGTTCAGTGACAAAAAATCTCATCTGTGAATTATAAGTTTTCAAGTACGACTACTCATTTCCCTTGACTTTTTATTTTCATATACATGATCACGAGCCTCCCTCGTGACGGAATTCTGGTTTCTCCCAGATAATCCATTAACTTTGCTCTCTCAAGTCCATGTTGCTGAACCATCTCATCTAAAATGACTTGCTTAGTTAATCAGTTTTGTTTTCTTTGTTTTGCTAATTTGATTCTTATTCTATCTTCTATGCTGTCTTTCCAGCTATGTCGAAGCCGTCGGCTGGGATGGTAAGTTGGTTAATGAATCTTATCCTTGGGTGGAGAGGAGGATAGTCTTCTGGCCCGAGGTTGCGCCATGGCAGGCTGCAGTGAGAGATGGACTGCTTGAAGTCGGAGTCTCACCATTCAATGGCTACAGTTTCGACCATATCTATGGCACCAAAGTTGGTGGCACCATCTTCGACAAGCATGGATACCGGCACACAGCTGCGGACCTCCTTGCAGCCGGAAACCCAAACAACCTCAAAGTCTTGCTGCATGCCAGTGTGCAGAAGGTTATTTTTAGCACTAAAGGTGATGTCCTCCCAGATATATACTGCATTCATGCATGCTAAAGACAGGTTCATTTAAATGTGGAACTTAATTATGCTGAATTTTACAGCAGGTCAACAGCCAAAGGCAGTTGGAGTCCAGTTCAAGGACGAGAATGGCAAGCAGCACAGGGCATTCCTCAACTATTTGAGCCACAGCGAGGTTATACTGACTGCTGGTGCAATGGGCACTCCGCAGTTGCTGCTGCTGAGTGGCATTGGACCTGAGCAGGACTTGCAGAAACTGCGAATTCCGGTCGTCCTCAACAACCAACACGTCGGCAAAGGGATGTCGGACAATCCCATGAACTCCATCTTCATACCCACCAAGAAACCTGTGCAGCAGTCCCTCATCCAAACTGTTGGGATTACAAAGATTGGCGCCTTCATAGAGGCCAGCAGCGGGTTCGGCCAGACCTCAGACAGCATCCAGTGCCACCATGGCATCATGTCTGCTGAGGTATGTAACACAGATGAGCATCCCTTCTGCTACCATGCAGTATCTGCAATCTGATTCTTATCAAGTCCAAGTCTCATCTAAGAATGTGATGCAGATCGGGCAGCTGTCCACAGTACCCCCGAAGCTACGGACCATGGAAGCTGTCAAGAAGTATGCAAGGGAAAAGCACAGCCTGCCACGAGAGGCATTCAGAGGTGGCTTTATACTGGAAAAGATTGATGGCCCCATGTCCAGGGGGAATCTGAGCCTTGTTGACACCAATGTGGACAACAACCCTGCTGTTACCTTCAACTACTTCAGCCATCCTCACGACTTGGAGCGGTGCGTATACGGCATCAGAACCATTGAGAAGATCGTGCGCTCTAAGCACATCGCAGATCTGACTGATGGCCACACTTACTCCATGGAAGTGCTGCTCAACATGAGCGTGCGCGCGAACGTTAACCTGATACCGAAGCACACCAACGACACTGCGTCGCTGGAGCAGTTCTGCAGGGACACTGTGGTCACCATCTGGCACTACCATGGAGGCTGCAATGTTGACAAGGTGGTCGACAGCAAGTATAAAGTGCTTGGGGTGTCACGTCTAAGGGTGGTCGATGGCTCCATCTTCGTCAATTCTCCTGGAACAAATCCGCAGGCCACTGTCATGATGCTGGGCAGGTATGAATCAATAGTTCATAATAATTGCTGAAACATTAAGAAAAAGAGAAACTTCCAATGCAATTCTGATTGTTTTAAGATTCATAAAACCATGCCTTGAGGTTGGCTTCAATTAACTTGCAAAATATGAATAGAATTGACTACTAAAAAGGGCTGCTTTTTGCTGTTACTCATTTGTGTGCAGATACATGGGAGTGAAGATACTGAGAGAGAGACTGGGAAGAGCAGCAGGAGTGTAGCCATGCATGCGGTGGTGGATTTCTACTCAGTTGTTTTAATTAGGAGAGAGAGAGAGAGGGAGAGTGGGTAAGAGAGAGAGAGAGAGATTTGTAATGATTTTTGCTGTGAGTCAGCTCGAAGTTTTTAAAAAGGAAATTGAGAAACATTGTTAGCACTGCAATACCAGATTGTTAGTGTCGTAATGTATGTATGTATAACATTAATTGTTTTGTTGTGAAATCTAGTAGTTATATGTATGCACTTTAGATGTTTTTTCCATCCAAAGTTAAAATTAGAAGAGACTATAATGATAATACAATAACACATTAGTTATAAAAATAAAGATCCTTAAATTGTATCTCTATCTCAACTCGATAATTTTATTTTGTAATGAAGTAGTTTTTCACCGTTTATTATTTTATCATAATCTCCACATAAAAAAAATAAAATTATATATATATATATATATATATATATATATTTGTTAAAAACACAATATAACTTGTATACATTTAAAAGGGATTAAAAGAAAAAGTTCTATCTTTCACTCTCACATGCAGCATTAGAAACAAATGAACAAACGGCTGTCGATGAACTGCATTTCCTTTGGGTTTCGATCGCAGCCGTTCGATTTTTGGGTGATGTAATATTTTATTTTTTTGCTCATCTGAATGAAACGAGAGAAGGAACGGTCGATTCTGATTGCGGCATAGGCAAAGCGACGTAGCAGCCGTAACTTCTCCGGCGCCGGACTCCGCCGCCCTCCTCTACGCCGCCGCGTTCTGCGTTTTCTCGTCTCCTCGGAGCAGCGATGAAATCGAGAAACAATCGTCTTTCGAGCCTCAGCTGCTGCTGTTGAGGCTCGCCAACTGCTGCATACGCCGCCACTGCGTTCCGATCGGAGACGCCGGAAGCTCTATCTCGAGCTTGGCTTCACTGCGGATTGACGACGATTGAGTGAGTGCTTATTCTTCTAATTGTTTGTAATTATGAGTTTTAGGGCTTAGAATGCTGTATCATCAGATTTTTTGGGCGGATAAGAACCCCCTGTTTAGTGGGCCGTAAGGATGAAAAGAAGATTTTTTTTCTTATATCCCCATTCCAGACACGGCATTGAGATTGCATTTGCATTATAAGTGTGACGAATTCAGTGCAGTATTGCACGCCAATATATTAATGTGGCGATTTTGTGGCGACCTTTTCTCTCTGCTTTTTGTTAACGTGTCTTTTGAATTAGTTTCTGGCAACAAAGCCAAATTCCAAGAAGAAAAAGGATGGACTGAGGGGTGAGCTCCGGCTGATTTGCTTATTGCAGATATAATCGTAATAGGCAAAAATGGGTATCATCGAGAAAATCAAGGAGATTGAAGCCGAGATGGCTTGGACACAAAAGAATAAGGCTATAGGTCCTTTTTTTTATGTTTCTGCAAGCAATTCTCTTTATCGTTTAAACCTTCTCATCATGTTAGGCCAGAACTTGCCTCTGATGCCTACTTTATTGGATTGAAATATCTCTTTTCCCTTTCTTAAACGGTCTTTTTAGTAGTTTTGGCTAATTTTCATCATCCTTGTCATTTAGAATACCATGTTGGACAACTCAAGGCGAAGATAGCAAATTTAAGAACACAACTTTTAGAGCCTGCAAAGGTTTGCCTGCTACCCCTTTATTTTCCATGTCTTACTGTAATGCTCCCAAAAGACCACCCCGCCACGCGGCAGAATGTCCTCCCAGGGACGCTACACATCGTACATATATTTGACTTTTAGGTTGACAATAAGATTGATCATCTTTTCAAAAAAAGAAAAAAGATTGATCAACTAAATGCGGAATACATAAAACAAATAAAACCATAAGTTTTCATAACTCTTTCCATAAAACGTAAATGTGAAAGTCTTACATGACATTGAGTTTCCATAGTCTCACATCACATAATAATTTCTCATCTTATTATGACTGGATAAAAGAGACTAGACTGAAAGACATCATACTATGGACCACTACTCATGTGCAAGCAGCATCATCACGAACACCTGTAGCCACTGGCGATAGAAAGGTACGTTTTCATGATAAAATAAAAGCATGAACATACCTATATCATCATAACCAAATATTATTAGTCATAATATGAGGGTCATCATAAAACATCATAGTCACCTTTCATATACTTTCTTACATACATCATCTTTCGTCATACTTTGCTTTCCTTGCATGAGGGTAAGCTATGACATTACCATCAAGGAGGTACTTGGAAGCTTTTCTTGACATGCCTTGAGTTTGTAGTCAAATATCAATTACACCTCTGTCATCATTCATCATCATTGAGTTCTTTCATCAGATACATTTCATTCATCATTTAACTTTCTTTATACTTAGCATACATACAATATACTAAGAATCATTCCTTAACATCTAATGCAAACATTAAACCAGGTGATTATCTTATTAAGTTCTTCTTATCCCCTTAGTGACTTTGAGGGTTGTTTTGCTGTGACCTTGAATATCTCATGAGTCTTTAGAGGCTTCGCCAATAGGTCAGTGGGGGTGCACAAGCCACGACCGAAAATGATACTCGAGAAATTCATTTGTTGCAAAGCGGGGAGAAGGCCAGCCAACAGGAACTAGGTAACAGCTGATCTACCAGTCCCCCATCATTATTAACAGTCGCTCTCAATCATTATTTTAATGACATGCTAGTCACGGTCGTGACCGAGACTTCCTAGGGCAAATTTCGCCCCTTTTCCTCCTGTTCATTGCTGAGTTCTTTCTTACATGTGCTTCATCATATGGGGATTTACAAAACTACATTTTCTACATATTTTAACCCTAAGAAATACATTATATGAATCTTGTATGCTTATTATAATTCATCTCTGAACAATCATCATCACATAGAGAGCAATTAAGCATTTCTAGGGCATGAAAATCAAAATTCTATCATGAAGCACAGAACCCAGAGTTCAAAGCACATCATCATCATATAAATCCTTCCTAACATCAAGAGAAACCTAACATCCAATGATTTATCAAGAAAAACCTGTTCTAGAGGGATCTGCCTATTTACATACCTTTTCTTGTTGGATTTTCTTGTTCTAATTTTCCCCTTGTTCTTCGTGTTGTGTTTCTCCTCCACGGCCTCCTAGGGATTTGATACAGATTTAGAACAGAGAAAGGTAACAATTCTAAGAGAAGGGAAAGCCTCAATCCATTACCTCTGTGCTTGGAAGAAGAGAAGAGAGCAAATCCTTGGCGGCTAGGGTTTTGAAGGGAAAAAGCCCAAAAGTGTTCTCTTGTCCTCTTAGGGGTTCTATTTATAGTATGGTCCCACCCTTAACTTAATAATTTATATTATTTTCTGTTTTAGAGAAATCCTGGGTGTTACATTAGGTGCACATTCGACCTTTAATAAGTGATGATTAGTTGTGGTCTCTATGCAAATTACTGGGTAGTACTGTGACACTGACACTAGGAAGAGAAGGAAGAAGAGAAGAGAGCAAATCCTTGGCGGCTAGGGTTTTGAAGGGAAAAAGCCCAAAAGTGTTCTCTTGTCCTCTTAGGGGGTCTATTTATAGTATGTTGCCACCCTTAACTTAATAATTTATATTATTTTTTGTGTTAGAGAAATCCTGGGTGTTACATTAGGTGCATATTCGATCTTTAATAAGTGATGATTAGTTGTGGTCTCTATGCAAATTACTGGGTAGATCTTAAACTAAAATATGCATTTCTCTTACTTCAATACTGATTATGATGATAAAACCATTGATTGAATGCAGTATTGTGTGACCGCTATTCTAACATGTTTTATTTTCCTTATATTGGAAATCTTCATTTTCACTACTGAGATATTGTAGTAGTGGAAGTTTGTTTCCAAGATGGTGAAACTAAAAACAAGTTCTGGTTTCCAATGCGCAATCATATAAACTTGTTTATGATTTTTGGTGTGTCAATATTTCATATTTAAGCTACTAGATTTTGAAGCATATTAACAAATTCTCTTCAGTACTTTTCGTATGATGGCTTGATGTTTCTAGTAAGTTTGCTCATAAATTCTGGCTCAGTGTCCAGAGTCTTGAGGAAAACTTCTGTTCTTTCTTTTTTGTTATTGTGGTCTCTGGGACAATATTTTTTGAGTTGGTCTTCAGAATAATTGAGATGAAGTGTTAATTGGCAAATTTTATTTTTTTTCCTTACATGATTCTTTTGACAGTGATGTCGGTATACTCAAGAGTAAAAGATTTTGTAGAGTGACTGTGCTTATCAGACTTTAAGAAAAAACAAGAAATCTCTTGTTAGTTTGTCTGTGGATGATATTATCTGATAGCCTACGCAGAAACATAAACTCCATTACATCATATATGATTTTTTTTTATATTTTTTTGTCACTTTACCTTGATATGGTTGCAATCACTTTTTCACTTGTATCTATATATTATGCTTTACTGATTTTAGCTGACCACATTGTCCATGGTTCTGAACAGGGTTCTAGTGGAGCTGGGGAGGTTTTGAAGTTACAAAATTTGGTCATGGCCATGTTGCATTGATAGGTTTCCCAAGGTTTGTTTTCTTCTTTCATAGAACTTCTATATACTTCTGAAAGTTACTTTATTTCTATACATAAAACAGAACAGCATGGAAAAGTATCTTGAAAACATAGATGCATCAACCGTCAATTTGAAATTCTTGATGGCAGTGTGGGGAAGTCAACCCTTCTTACACTATTGATGGGGACACATTCAGAGGCTGCATCATATGAGTTCACAACATTGACTTGCATACCAGGAATTATTAATTAGAACGATACCAAAGTTCAACTTCTCGATTTACCAGGGATCATTGAAGGGGCTTCAGAAGGCAAGGGTCGTGGTAGGCAGGTATGCTTTCTAAAGAAATTCTCTTTGTTCCCTATAGAGTCAGTTTGATGTTTGCCTCACATATAGAAATGGAGCACTCTCCTTTTGTAAACTCCCCAGTTTGGGAGGAAAATATAGTTTGGTTCTGCTTGATAGGAGATATAGAAAACAATTCCTTCTACTTTCGATGTGGATTTCATGGAGAAAGTTATTTTGTCGATTGAGCCATTTGCTGATTTTCACCAGTTACATCATATGAATATAATAAAAGTAATAAGCAATAGAATTTTAAAGATCACTATAAGTAAATTGCATTTTCTTCCATTGACACTTATTAACTAAGAAATCAGCTGTTATTACTATCTAAAGGTGGACGGCATTCTGCCTTATTGTTCTTTTTCAGGTTATCGTGGTTGCAAAGTCCTCAGACATTGTGTTGATGATTCTGGATGCTTCATAAGTAAGTTGTTTGATCCATTGTCATTGATCTTCTTAATGCGTCCTTCTGTCAAATGTCTGATTTTACTGGCTCATGTATTCTTCATTTTGTCTTGAGTTAGTCATTTTTTCTTGTTTCTTGTGTAGACAAATTTCCTTATTCATTGTCAATTTAGATATAGGTCCATATGTAAAAGCCACTCCAATATCTGGATATATGAATAGGAAATTTACATTGTTGCCATGAAATTACAATTTATGCTGACACATATTATTGATATAGAATTGTTTTATCTTCTTGGAGTGTACTTTGCCATAGTTCTCACTTTTTATTGCTCAATTTTAGATTTGGTATGCTTTCTAAATGCTTTTGTGTTTTGATCATCCAGAGCGATGGACATCGTCAGATATTAACAAAAGAACTGGAAGCTGTTGGACTGCGTCTGAATAAGAGGTAATGTAACCCTAACTAATAATTAACTAAAAGAAATTAAAAGAGATTCATATATTTCTGAAAGATGTCTATTACAAACCATCCAAGTCCTTTTATAGGGGTCCTAACATATGGATTAATCAAACTAATAATAGGAATAAGATTCCAAGTAATACTAAGAAAGGAAAAGCCAATGAAAAGGAAAACTTATTACTAAAAGGAAATCTCCTACAGATTTAATCTTCCTACTCCTAATTAGAATTATTCTTCCTTCTCCTACGCTCATAATGAATTAGAGGTTGTCCTGCATCAACTCTCCCCGACGGAGAAAAACTCGACTCCGCGAGTGTTCTTGGCAATAAGCATCCAAAAGATCAGCATCCAGTCGACGAAATTCATCTTCAGGAATCCACGTAGCATCATGTACCGAACGATCAGACCAACGAACCAAAAAACGCCTAAGAGGACCTTGAGCAGTGAAAGTAGTCTGATCTTCAAGAACATCAACAATACGTTCAGGCGGAGGCGGCGCTACAGAAGGAACAACAGGAACTGGAGTAGAAATGACGTTAGAATTCGACGTGGACATTGAGAGGCTACATGTCCTGGACTTTGGCAATGGTAACATGTACGTTGACGTTGCGGAAAACGAGGGATGGGAGGGGTCGGTTGGTTGGACGTACTAGGTGTGGTCATTGGATTTGGAGGAGGACGTCGTGCCCCTGATGGTGGTGGTGGCGGTGGAGTGCCACGGCGAGTGGTGGAACCTTTTAGATAGGCCTCAACCCTTAAGGCTTTGTAAAAGGCATCGTCCAATGAATCGTATTCCATTAACTTCATTTCGCGTTTGATGTCAGAACGGAGATGATTGACAAACCTAGTGGCAATAACCCACTCTGACTCATTATGGTGACACCTATTTTTAGCCTCCTCAAATTGTTCCATATACTCTTTAACGGAAGATGAACCTTGATATAAATCTAACCAAGCCTCCATCAGTTGATGATTGAAGTAAGATGGAACATATCGTTCCTTGAGCTTAGCTTTCATTGCAACCCATGATTGAATAGGTGGATACCCGAATCTGTCTAGGTCCTGTTGAACACCTTGCCAATAACGCTTGGCAGATCCCTCGAGCTTCATTTTGGCAAAGCGGATTCTATATTCGTCACTCATATTGTACCAATCAAAGTAATCTTCCATATTAGCGAGCCAATCAAGGAAGGCTTTGGGGTCGAGTCTACCATCAAATGAAGGTGCATCGACTTTCACTCTTCGAGTGATATCATCGATATACGAAGGGGCTGGCCCTGTGTGATAGGCTGAGGAACGTGGATGTAAACCAGAGCCTCGAGAAGGACTCAGTGCCGGATTAGCATGCATAGAGAGACCCGAGTACTCAGGGATTGAGCGGTTAGGTGGTGATGGGGTTTGACGAGGCATCTCAGAATTGTTACGGTTGCCCATGCCTAAAGGTGTGTGGACAGATGAGTGACCACAGGGTGGTGGGTAAGCATGTAATGGTGTGACAAAAGGAAATTGGCCCTCAAATCCTGTGGTAGGTGCAGATTGATACCCGGGACCCAATTGTGACTGTTTAAGACTCTGGACCTCAGTTGTTAGATTTTCAAGCTTATCTTGTAGCGCAGCTATCTGACTACACAAGTTTTCAAGGGCGGAACTAGACATCCTAGGGGAATCTACCTTAGGATTTGAATTAGAACTGTCGTTCGACGCTGGTCTCTTACTATTGCTCCCCATATTATAATGTTCACTTCAATTGGAGGAAATAACAATAATAAAGATGATTAACAAGTTGAATGATGTTAATGAAATGTGAAAGTTCGTGTACGAAAACGATAAGTGAAACTCGCCAGGATTAAGAGTCTTAATGATGTTAATGGAGTTTACACACAATCCTATAGACCCGTTGCAAAGGTACTTAATTTGTCAAAAGATTACGTAAGCAAAGTAATGCAATGAGGAACGAATGTACCCAATCCAAGGAGCACGTGTGCACGGATGACAGGTGCGCAAGATGTGGCGGCAATCTGCTAGCGTCCTCAACTGCAGGTGAGGGCGTTGGGGCAGCAGCGTTGTCCGACGAGATGGAGAGAGCAGCAGCAGGTGCGGTGGGGAGAGAGCAGCAGTGGCAGTGTGGGGAAAGCAACGCGTGGCCAGGCGACGGCGAGCAGAGAAGGAGCAGCGGCGGAGAACAGAGGTGGGGACGCGGTGGGGCAGCAACAGCAGTGGCAGCGACGGCGACAGCGAGCAGCAGCGGCGGCGGCAATAGCCGCAGGTCAGGGCAGCAGTGGCGGCGGCGGCGATAGCCGCAGGTCAGGGCAGCAGCAGCGGCGGCGGCGATATCCGCAGGTCAGGGCAGCAGCGGCGGCGGCGAACGCGAGCGGCGACTGCAGAATCCGTGGTAAAGACGACCAGTAGCAACAGCAGAAGCCGCAGCGATGGAGGCAGCAGCAGCAGACGAACAGAAGCAACAGAAGAAGCCGCCGGGATGGAGGCAGTCGCCCAGAGCGGGGCAACCGTAAGCAGCAGCAACGGCGGCGATTGCTAGCAGCAGCAGCGGCGGCGATAGCAGCAGGTCATGGCAGCGGCGATGCACAGCGGCGGCGGAAGCAGCCAACGTAGAGAGAGAAAGAGAGAGAAACGGGGCAGAAGCACCAGCGTCGTCGTCTTGAAGCAGCAGTCAGCGGTGGTGGCAGGCAGCAGACGTAGAGAGAAAATTAGGGTTGTGGATGAAGATCAAAACCGTTAGATGACAATCAAACGGTTAGGCTCTGATACCACTTAATGTAACCCTAACTAATAATTAACTAAAAGAAATTAAAAGAGATGCATATATTTCTGAAAAATGTCTATTACAAACCATCCAAGTCCTTTTATAGGGGTCCTAACAGATGGATTAATCAAACTAATAATAGGAATAAGATTCCAAGTAATACTAAGAAAGGAAAAGTCAATGAAAAGGAAAACTTATTACTAAAAGGAAATCTCCTACAGATTTAATCTTCCTACTCCTAATTAGAATTATTCTTCCTTCTCCTACGCTCATAATGAATTAGAGGTTGTCCTGCATCAAGAGGCCTCCTCAAGTAGGTGTATTATGTTAACCAACGGGAGTTGGAGTGAAGTGGTAAGTAGCTCCTCTCCGCTTAAACAAGTCTCGAGTTCGAGTCCCTGTGAACGCAGAATATCCCCGCTGGGAGCCTCTCCTGCCATAGCCAGATACGCGACACGGAGTGACATCAAATTAGTCGGGGCTATAGTGGACTTGACCCAACCTGTGGACAGTGTGCTCTTTAGCACCGTGCGGGTTGGATGATGACACCGCTTCTCAAAAATTGGGGTGGCAACCGAAAAAAAAGGAAAAAAAAAAGAAGATGGCAGTTATTGCATCCAATGGAGACAAATATTACTGTTTCCTAGTCTTTACCTTATGAGTGATGACAATTGCAGCACAAACTTGCACCTGCCCAGAGCCATATATATATGTAATGTATCAAATTTATAGTCTTTACCTGATGAGTGATGACAATATATGTAGTGTTAGATTACAATGTGATGTATCACATTTTCAACTTATATATTCTATTTATATCATATATATTTAATTCCAATATATTATTAGATTATATTGTAGAGTATAATTTTTCAAATGGAATTCCTTAAAAAAAAAGAGGAAAAGGGAAGGCCTCAAACTTAAAGCGGTTGACCACCATTTGCTAGATACGGGTGGAGCCACGTAAATTTCGCTGACGTGTCGTTTCCCTATTGACCGTAGAGCGGGATCCATACATCATCGAAGGCACCGACAAAAAACCCCGCGTTTCTTACGTTGCGAGCCGCAGGCGACCCGAAAGGAACTCCGATCGAGGGACAAGCGGAGGAGACAATGGCGAGGTCGTCGTCGCTGCCGCCGGCGACGTCGGCCTCGGTGATCCTTATCTGCACGACCGTGGCCGTCCTCCTGCTGCTGCTCCTCACTTGCTCCTCACCTCCCTCCCCTCGCCGGGAACCCATCACCCTCGTCCCCGCCACCACCGCCGTCTCAGGATCCACCGCCCCAGCCCCTCCGGCGAAAACCACCGCCCCACGATCCCGTTCGACCCCGTCGTCGCCGCCCTTGAGCGACGGGTCGAGGAAAAGCAGTGGGAGCGCGACCACTTCGACCTCCCCCATGACCACCACCACCACCACCATCAGGAGCAGGAGGAGGAGTTGAGCTGGGAGGAGTCGTTCGATCACGACGACTATCTCAACGACGAGGAGCACTTCAACATCACCCACCGCATCGTGCTGCTGTTTCCCCAGATCGACGTCGACCCCGCCGACGGGTTCGTGAGCTCGGCGGAGCTCGCGGAGTGGAACTTCCGGCAGGCGACGAAGGAGTCGCTGCACCGGACCGATCGCGAGCTGGAGCTCCACGACAAGAACCGGGACGGATTTGTGTCGTTCCAGGAGTACGCGACCTCCAACTTCGCCTCATTCCATCATGGTGGGTGAGATCCCTAATTGCGAACTCAGTCCTTGTCGATTTAACTATTTGCATTGTTAAATTTGGTAATGTCTTTAGAGCTCCACCGGTTTCCTTATCTTGAGAAGATGATTAAGAAAGAAAAATTGGTCATTTTATCTTTTGGTGAACAATAAAATTTTCAATTAAATAAGTTCACTTCCGTCAATCGCTAAATTAGTTCACTTTACAGGACTTTTCTACGCTTCTCGAACTCTCTTCATCAACTGTCATTACATCGATCATTAAAAATGGATGCTTGAGTTGATTCGAGTTGCAGTCGTAGGATAACTAATACCTTCAAAGATTATAATTGTGTTTCTCTATTTTCTTTTCCGTCCAAAAGATTTGTTCCCTTTTTCAAGTTCTATGTTTTGTGACACAGGTGCTTCCTAAATGTATTACTGCTAGAAAAATGGCCTTTGTCCTCATCTTTGTTCTTTGGTATATTCGTTTATTCCGTGTTTGTTTTCTGCAAGGTGTTGAATGGTTGGTCGGAGTTCTTCTCAGTTTTTTTGGATAACACAGAATTGCCTGTATCATTGTGTTTTCATCAGTATAGACACATTCAGGATGATATGCTTGCATTCTGGATTACTGAGGGTAGTGTTACTAGGCAAATATGGGGCACAAGACCTAGTCAGCTTTTGCTTTTGTAGTCAGACTGGGCTCAGACATCATCTCTTCTTGTATGTTGTACATGAAGTGAAAGTTGATCAAAAGTTCAACTTCTAGTCAACCAAATACATGCACAGCGGCACTTGCATGAACAATGACATCAAACAAAAGCTGATCTAACAGTTGTCTCGATGCTCGCAATTCTTTTGCAGATACATTTAACAACAGTGTGGGATGGTGGAAGGAGGACCACTTCAATGCTTCTGATGTTGATGGGAATGGTCTTCTGAATTTGACAGAGTTTAATGAGTAAGTTATCAATGTACCACAGTTCTCTAGTACGATTCCTTCACATTTTTTGCTGATCTTGCTTTATGTTCGTTCAGCTTCCTACATCCAGCAGATAGTGGTAACTCAAAGCTCCTGATGTGGTTATGTAAAGAAGAAATAAGGTTAGGCTCTTCTCTTTCCTTAGTTTTTGCAGTGTTCTTCAGCATTTAAAGGGTTTATATTTGCAATAACGATACAAATTTAACTTTACTATGACTGGCATATCAATGCACATTTTCATGTACGTAAACATGAAAAACAGAAGTCTTTGCCTTAAATTGGTTCAGGTTTCGTAGGCATCATACATTCATCTATTGACTTAAAATATATTAGTGACTCTGTAAGTTTGGGATGCATGTAAGATGCTCAGGGTAAATGAATAGACTGGCTAGTTTAGATTTTGACTTGATGTTATATGTATTTAGCATGAAACTGCAGCATAGATAAACTGGTGCAGTTAGAATTTTTATCATTTATGTCACTTATTTGAATAAATAACATTAGCATGAAAATGAATATTTCTGGTGAGAAAAAGAGAATTGATGGGCTACAAGAAATAAATTTGAAGAAGTTTTAGTTGATTTCATGATAAGGGCTTCAATTGGCTATGGTCATTTGATATGTTGATGATGAGTTGTTTATAGTACTGAAATCATTTGTATCTAAGCCATCATAACTTATCCCCCAAGAACTTTTATTATTAAATATCCCATTACATCAAGATGAAATCTCATGCATAAATGGGTCAGTTAATCCATCAAGATATCTTACCTTTAAGATGAAGTTGATATTTAACAAATCCATGCTCTAACTGTGTTCAATCTAGTAAGTATAAGTGAAGGGAACGTACGTATGTAGCATTTCATTTGCTTTCTGTGGAGGCTGTTTCTGTTCAAGAAGCTTTTGATTAACAGCGGACCAACTTAAACTATCAAGGCTATCCTCCAAAGTCAATTAAATTTAGGTTTACGATTTTTTTGTTCATATTCTATCTGCACCTTAGCGTTGTGTTTGGTGTCGATCTGCTAACGAAAGCAAAATAATATAGAAACAGATCCTTTCGTACATGTGTTATGATAAAATTTATTTCAGAACAACATCTGACTTCATAGTGGAGTTTGCCTTTTACCCTTTAAGACAAATGAGGTTTTAAAAATCTGACTTCATGTTGGTTCTCTTAATCATCACAGACAAAACAGAGCACTACAAACAATGAGCTTTGTACATTTGAATGTATACTAATATGCAGATTTCATACATAGATTTATTGTGTTTCATGCCATTTTCCGCGAGGCTAACAGATCTGCAGATATTTTGGCAAATTTTGATAGGGCCAATCCTTGTGATGTCCCCTCCAGTCCTTGTGACATTATTTGTAATGATGCATCTGGTTATTTAGTCAGTAGATAATCATCATTTTCTTTGAAAGAAATCGTGTTATTGTCTAGTCGGTTACTGATGGAAAACAAAAAATATGTAAACAACATAGGAGCTTAAGAAGTTGTATTATGAACTTGGATTGCTAATTTTGCTTTCTTGAAAAATTTTGGTGAAATTTTGATTCTTAAGTTTTCATATATTATTCCTAGGCAAAGAGATAAAGATGAAGATGGAAAGATTAATTTTGACGAGTACTTCCAAGGGTTGTTTGATTTACTACACGAAGATGATGGATCTTCGAAACACTCTCGTTCTTATGAACAAGCAAATAAAATATTTGTGGAGCTTGACCAGGACAATGACAGGTATGCAGGCTAATATAAATTGAAAGCCCTTTCAAAAGAGTGCTTAAAATTAGTCATTTCTGTTTCAGATTCCTATCAGAAGATGAACTGAAACCTATAGTTGGCAAACTTAGCCACTCGGAACGGTATAATGCTAAAGAACAAACTGTTTTTGAGTTTTCTCAGGTATGCACCTGTATATGCAAACAATACATGCCCATATATCTTTGCTTGTTAAATTGTGCATAAAAAGCTAGATCATGATGTGTTTTCCTTCAAGGTTGTAGTGCTGCTGCATAGACATGTTTTCCTTTCCCTTTCAGCATGTGAACTCATCTTTTCAAAGCAACTTACACAAATTGTTAACGTCCTAGTGTTGGGCATAAAAGATATACTGGTTCAAGTGGTTTCTTTCTTGTGAGTGAGCTGCAATACCATTGTTCTATTATCATTTAGAAATTGATCTCGAGTCCTTTTTTCAGGCTTTGTTCTGAATAATAGAGGAATTTGTTGCCCCTAAACTTCATCAATTTTTTTGCTAAGATCAAAATCAGCTCAAACGGTATATTAGGTTGTCAAACAATATTTATGATCAAAGCTTGTCCTAGAAAATAGCTTGACCTATGAGGTTGTCTTGTAGTTGTGTGACTGTATTTGTATTAACATCCACCTGCTTGCTTCTCGAAAAGACGATATTAATGTGGATGTGGAAAGTGGAACCTTATTATCACATTTCAATCTGGATAGAATTGTCCCAACCTCCTTCTATCCTAAGCCTTTTCCTAGATTTCTGATATCTTTTGGCGTCCTATGAGCACCCATCTTTTATGTTTTCATCAATTTTTCTTGCACGACCCTTCTGGCTAAAAGAGGATACGTGTACGGAGCAAGCAGTATTTGGCTAAGGCTCCCTTTTAAAACTTTTGTGATTCTTCAGGCGGATTCAGACAAAGATGGACAACTGAGTCTACAGGAGATGATTGAGCACCCCTACGTATTCTACAGTTCTATTTTCAGCGATGATGAAGACGAAGATTATGATGATGATGACTATGGCCACGACGAATTCCGGTGACACACCAGAGGTGCACTTTGGACCCGTTCCTATTGAAAATTTATTGACCCAACTGTGTTTCTGCAATGCTATTGAAAATATCAGAATCTTGCTCCATTGTTTCTTCTTGATGAGTGTAAATTTTTCTCATTTGGGGTATGATTAAAGATGGCCGGGCTACTGGACAGGAGCTGACGGGCATATTTCTGTTTCACGGATACAAAAAGGAGGAGGAGCCCGCAGTGCACGTGGAATAGTGAACAGGTGTGCGCTGGCGTGGGTCTTGCGATGGCTTTTGGCACTGTTGGACAGACACATTTTGCACACATGGGCTTCTTCTTCTGGGTGCATGATCATTTTATTTCATTGAGAGGCCCTGAGATGTTCTTTTCCTTTCAGAGATTTTGATCTCCGCTTCAAACTTTGTTAGATCTTCACTGAATTTCTCGGTGATCATCTATGTATGTATGTATGATTAAACTAACTATCAAACTAAAAAAGTAACTTATTGTAGAGAGAGGACATTTCCATTCCGGAATGCTGCAGTGTAACTCTTCTTTCAGGATCTTTCTTCTCTCTCTCTCTCTCTGTGCCAGTCTGCTGTGCAGTGCAGAGAGGAGAGAGAAAGGGAATACACAGTTGGAAAGTGAGGGGAGCCATGCGGGTGGGGGAGTTCACGCGTGGACCTCAACTACAGCATCACCGAGAGGCAGCTGTCATCACGGGGAACAAGAAGCTGAAGGGTGAGGCCATCCATCCATTCATGGCATGATCAAACTTTTCCATCCTCCTGCTTCTTTGCTTTCTTTAATTTGTATTCTTGAGTCCAGTCCACTGTGACCACAGCCCTGTGATGATGGCGTTCAGTTCTGAACTCTCCATCTCGTGGAAGTGTCAGATGTTGGTGCTGGTGCGTTCGTTTAGGTCAAAAAGCTGAATGATGCATGTCTCTCTTCTCCACGCTGCTGCATTGCCGTCCGTATACACTTGCTCTTGCACATTTTTGTATAATTATTCGGCTACGCGGTCGCAGTCTGTCTGCTGCTGTGGCCTTCCATCTTTTTCTCATATGCTTACGAGTTGATTGACAATCGGAAGAACGACCATTGTGTTAATCGAATCTTAATTGTGTTAATGAACCGGTAATAAAATCGTTGTTACTCCAAGCTGTTGTTAATATGATATTTTGTATGGATGTTAAGTATATTTTAATTATTCAAATATATTTAATGATGAATTATAAAGTTGATAAAAATTTAGGACATGTTAAATTTGCTATTGATGCTGTAATTGAGGTTCGTCTACAAAATAGTTGATGCTTAATTGAAAGATAAAGCCTAATATAAATAAACATATACGGTGCGCGAGAGAGCTTCTATTTTGTCGTTCTTTCTTTTTTATTATAATATATTATATTTGTTTTTGTTCTTTGGAGTTCACCAAACAGGCACACGTGAGAAGCTAATAATGCATGCATGTATAGTGAATCCTGTGGTACTTGGCTGGCAAACACAGATCAATCAATTAGGTATATTATTGTTACTATTTCTATTTATATATGGAAGGAAGGATGTAATGGATGGATGGATGGATCATGGAAGAGACAAACAAAAGGAAGAAAAAAAATATTCATGACTCAAGGAATCCTAGGCAGGCAAATGACCTACTCATACGAAAGAAAAATGATTAATTGCCTTTTGTTTTTTATATCTCTAGTGGCCAACGATTTATTAATTTAATTAGTAAACAAGTTTGAACTATGAGTTTATAATGAAAAATTTAACAATTTTGAATCCGAATTTAGAATTATATATCATCGTGGAGAGGAGAGGATAATCTTGAATACTCTCCGAGTTCTAATAATAATTTGTCATAATTGCATCAAATATTAAACAAATTAGGTTTTAAGTGTACTTTAATAGATTTAAAACTGATCTTTTTAAGTGGAACTTGAAGGTGTATAGTGGGGAAGTCAAACTTCAATTCTTTGGAATAAAAGTTAAACTTCTTAATAACTATATCATAATTTAACTGAATATATATATATATATATATATATATATATATATATATATATATGCCAAATGTGACAAAATGTTCATAACTCGCTAAACTAGTAAGATTTTATAAATAAAATTTCAGCTGCGTAATGTAATGCAAAACGCACGTTTGTTTTACTCCGTATTATTAATTGATAAAACAACTACTGGAAAATAACACTTACTATATCTTTATTTATATATAGCATCATTTCTTATTATAATCTTTATTTATATATAGCATCATTTCTTATCATAATGCAAGCTCAATCTGATGTTTACATGGTTGCTTTTTCACCTAATTATGGCATCTTAGCTATAAAATCATTATTATATGCATATAATTATTTTTGTAATAATAATATTTTTTTTGTGAGTATAATCTTATCGTGTAGATGAAATTAAGTCAAACGTACCTTTCTTTGTCGACAAGACTCACTACCAACTACTGGACCCGGTTATGTTTAGATCGATCGCTATTTTTCATCGGATACGTACTTATAATGATTAATCATGTCGACTATTAAACCTCATAATTGAAAGTAACAACATCATATATATTGACCATAGCACATGAGCATTATATTAACATGAAAAAATGTTTTTTTTTCTAAAACAAATTTACTAAATTAATTGCTGAAGTCGACCAAGATATATAAAATTAAGATTGATGGCTTGATAACATCGAAACGGTGGTCCACAGACAAGATTCAATTATGCGATTAAACGGATGATAATATAAGGCAAAAATTGTATTCATGATTTCGTATGACATGATAACTTGAATCAAAACTTTTGAATTAATGCATGATCGAGCGGTTTAGATCGATGTATACCCAAATATTTCAACAAAGTTCATCATCCACTTGGCAACCACCACATCTCGATCCTTCCCCTTCCAATGAAAGAGAAAAAAAAAAGACAAGTAAAAATGTGCATTATTAACTATATAAACTATCTCATTAGTCGATGCTTATTTGCCGCAATTATTGCAATATTTTCATTTTAGTCTGCCGTCAAACTCTTTGTTAATATCTTTTTATCTATGTTTTATTTTCGTCGCAGTTGAATAAGCAGCAAAGTTTAAATAATTTATCCAGTCCAAAAATGTAACTAAAAATGGAAATTTAGAATATTGATTCATTTTAAATTATACTGTTTTTTATTATTAATATAATAATCTTATGTGATATAATGTCCTAGTATAGAGTTTATATTTGAAATATTTAAGTTCTAATATTAGATATTCTTAAATTTAACTTTATTTTATATGATAAATATTAATTCTAAAACATATTATTGTAGTAGAAAAGAACTACATTAGTGATTGTTATCATATGAAATAATTTATATCTTTTTAAAGTTTGACACTTTAAAATATGACAACTTTAAAAAAAATTATATTAGTGATAAATATGACAACTTTAAAATCATCTGAAAAGATCCAGCATTTTTTTTTGGAAAAAGAACTGTAAGACCAAATTACTTTCACTCCCAATAGGTGATTATTATTTTTTCAACATGAAAATTTAATATATAATTAAAAAAATATGACATTTTAACATAGAACTACATTAGTGACACTTCTTTTTTTATCTTATCAAACTTCATCCAATTATTTATTTGTGCTTCGATCTACTATTATAACTAATGACGATAATTATCTCTTTTTAAAATAATTCAACCAGTTATTGTATTTTACCACAAGCAAGATGAGTAAAACTAATAGCTGGAGAATGGAGATAATAATATATTGAATGTTGGGGATAAGATCGAAGACTCGTGTCATGTCCAAAGAAGAAAATTATACATGCAATTGATTAACCAAATATTAAACAGGAGATTAAAATTTAGCAAATAAATACTACCTTGGAATCTGGAATTAGCCTGCGGTCAGCAGCACACGAATCAAGGATTCATTTAATTTTGTGATATATGTTATTATATGCATATATAAATATGACATTCTTCTTAAAGTTATCATCATGAATTCAGACTTTCTTCTTTTTATATCCTCCAGGAACTTCATTAATTGACCATGCAGCCACCAACCCCTAAATTTTGACGTCAAACTTTCAATCGGTAGCCAAATCTGACTGCCCGGCCCCATCTCTCTTCTCTTGCCGCCCATAAATATTCTTCACGATGGACATGTACATTTGATAAAAAAAATTAAAAATAATAATAATAATGTCACTAAAAAAAATCACATTTGCTTAAAGAATATAAAAACTTAATCGTTTAACATCTAAACTAAATTAATTACATCCGTTGAGCTTTTGAATGCAAAATATATATTCATGCATAAAAAGAAGAAGTAATGGTTAGGAATGCTTTTAAACAAAATCGACAATATTGATAGGTAAATATTTCATGTTATGCATATGATTCATAATAACTTATTTGATGGTCGATAATTGTGACATAATTTGTAATCCTCATTCTCATGAGAAAATCATGAGTTTTTTTTTCTTAATTTCGGAGTTGTTAGTAGTTAATTTTACAAAATAAGTTGATATTAAGGATGGGTTCAATCAGTATCATCTTGCATACGATGCATGCAGCATGATCCCGTGTACCCACCCCTGATGGAATATTTTGCAAACAACTTGGTGTTGGTGGTGCCAAACTTGAGAGTGACACCTTTTTTTTATCATGCATGCATGACAAATATTGTCCTAAATATTTTGTGAATTACCCTTTTATTTTAATGATATATCGAACCCGATTGATAGATAAAATTCATGTCGATTAAGCTATTAATTAAGTAATCCTTATATGACCACATTCCAATTCATGCCGTTTCCTTTATCGTCCTTCTATAGCATGTACAAACTTAAGTATCATAAAACTTATATTGATCAGAAACTGTACATGAATTAATATTGTCATATATACTTCATTTATATATTGGAATTTAGTTATCACATATTTGGAGTATATGTAGTATTTTCATAATTTTATTATGTTTTTTAGTCATATTTTCATAATCAAAATATGACTGAAAAATGAACAGCTTAAAAGATGATGTATTTTTTTTTCGTTATACTGAATGAAACAAATTAGTTATTAAACTATGTCAAAAGCTTAAGTATTAAGATATTGATTTTTTTATAAAAATTAAGGTAAATTTCGTCAATTAAGTGATTTTTAGTATTTCTCAAGATTGAGTCTCGCAGGTCTCACAAGATTTTGTTATAATCATGGAACTAAATTAGTCATGAAAGCAAGTGAAAAAAATAAGGCAAAATTTAAAACTAAGATATTCATCTTAAAAGTGAATTTACTTGTATTCTTTTGAAACTAGGATTATACCAATTATATGTACATGATATTTCACTTTGAAAAAAAAAGAAATAATGTTTTATTTCAATATTTTTGAAGTTTCATGAATGTAGAAAAAGAAAGAAATTAAACAACAAGAACAATTAGGTATGCATTCAGCATGGCAATCTTCTCTCGTACATTGGAAGATGACCAAATTCATGTATGAAGATTCATCACCTCCCTTGAATTAATGTGCCAAACAAGTTGTTCAGCTTCTCATGTCGTCAATTGATTGCTTTCTACGTCGTAGGAGGAGGATATGAATTCCTAATTAATTTCGTACCTACGTATCTTTCAACAAATTCCATTGGTTTCCATCAACAATTTATCGTAGATAATACAAATAATTAATTAATACGCATTCCTTGTAGAAATTAAATGCTAGCAACATAAGTTAACTAATCCACATCATACATAATTAATTAAGAAAAGCGTCAAAAGACTACAAGTTAACATCAAAAGCTCACTTGTGTTGCAACTGATTTGAACGTATTGAAGTCCATCTAATTATTATCAAAGCTAAGTATATGACTTTCCTTCTACATAATTATATCTAGGATTCGTGTGTATATACATCTACATATATACATATATATATATTCTCTCTCTCTCTCTCTCTCTCTCTCTCTCTCTCTCTCATCAAATTAGTGAATATTAATAAATGTAAGTATCATACCTTAAAAAAAAAGCAAACAAACACAAAGCTAAACACATTAATCGGATTTGCATAATTCTTCCAAGATTCATATCATAGCACTGAAACAGTAAAAGACGTATGTCAATTATTTTTTCACGGGTCATAAGGCAAAAGAATCTGTCTTTGGCATAAGAAGACAAAGGGACTGCTGCTTTGAATATGGCGGAGAGAGAGAGAGAGAGAGAGAGAGAGAGTATTCACAAAGAATATTTTCGAATATTTCCTGTTTAAAAGTTTCATCAGAGGGAAGAAAAAAAAAAGATAAAAAGCGTAGCTACGTTCTTACCAGTGTGACTGTTCTTTACCTAGCAAAATCTAACCATGCCATTGTTCTCTACCTTGTTGAGACTGCTCGTAGGAAGAGGAGGAGGAGGAGTTCATGCATGGCCCCAGTCCAGTGGGCATGCTAAAGAACATGTCTTTATGCGAGAATGGTCTGATCCCAAGGAAGTCCCTTGTCAACCCTTCGCTCCGGCCACCACCACCACCACCTCCACCTCCCTCCTCCCTCTTGGAGCCAAGCATCCCTCCGAAGCCCCCCGGGAATGGCTCGTCCAGTACCGCGCCCGAAGTGAGAGACACCATCTCTTGCAGGAAAGGAGCCGCCGGCGGATGCATCAGCCCGTGCATGGAGTCGTCGCCTCCGGAACCCATCCCTCTGTGAGACGGCAGCTGCTGGCCGCCAGCGGCAGTGCCGCCGCCAGTGCTGCTACTTGACGTGTGAGCTGCCATCTGATCAGCGCCGCTGCTGTGCTGCTGGGTCCTGCTCATGGTTGCACCCATCTGGGCGGCCTTCTGAAGCAATGCGGTGGCCGACAGGTGAGGGGAGGCGGCAGCTGTTGGGGTCTGATAGGAGCTCATGGGGAGGCCGTAGGAGGAGTGGACGGGCGGCAGGAAGCTGGTCATGTGGCTCAGCTGCGCGGCTTGCCACAGTGACATGTCCGGCTTCTGCTGCTTGTCCTCGCCTTTTACCGAGAAGTCCATGGCGACATGACCGCCCACACAGCTTGCAGCAGCGTCTGTGGCGCTCTTCATCAAGTCAGGCAACTGTGCTTGGATGGGAGCAGCGGTGGGAAGTGCTGTGAGCTGCTGGTCATGCGTCGATGTGGCCTGAGAGAACAGGAGACCTGCAGGGTTCCCTGTGACGGCCCTTGCGCTCTCTTCTGCCAGTGCATCGCAGAAGGCCCTGTGCGTGATGAAGCTGTCCCTTCTGCGAAAACAGTGGTGCATCACAAACAAAAAAAGATGCCATGCATCAAAAGAAGCCCACAAGGCACTCCAAAACAATACAAGACTAAAATGAAGCATGCAACCAAGAAGTGAGCAATAAAATGGCCATTGTTCCTTCTGCCTTTTCATCATATAAACCTCCATGATTAAGACCTTAAAACAACAGTCTTTGTGTTCTATCGAACATTTCGTTCTCATTGTTGTCCAAGTTATGTATTTAATGAACTTAAGTCAATCGAATTATGCTATGTGAGAGAGAGAGAGAGAGAGAGAGAGAGAGAGAGAGAGAGAGAGAGAGTTTACCTTGAGAAGAGGGTTCCACAGTCGCACTTGTATTCCCTCGTCCCACATATCTTGCTGTGAGCTTTCCAGTCGGATTGAACGGCGTACTTCTTGGAGCACTTGTCGCACTTCCACTTCTTCTCCCCGTGCTTCCTGCTGAAGTGCTTCTTGATCCCGGTCAGGTCCCCGAGCGCCCTGGACGGGTTGTGGTGCACGCACGACGCCTCCGGGCATATGTACACCTTCTTCCTCACCTCCTTGCTCGACCTCTGCTTCAGCTTCCATGGCAGGTTGTGGCCTCTCCGGTGGAGCTGCAGGTTCTGGTCCCGCTGAAACCCCTTGTTGCAGATCTCGCACACAAACCTGTTGGTCGCCATTAACGTATTGGGAGACAGCGCTATCACCTCAGCTTCCGGGTCTAATCTCCAACACGCCACCAAGTTGCAGTGATCATTAAACCAGTAAAAAGCAGAAAAAAAGGAACCATTTCCGGATTCATTCAAAAGAAACCTGGATTCCCTGGTAGTCCTCTCTTCTTCTTTGCAGGAACTGGATTGTTTGGAGAAGCAAAAGAAGGTTGCTGGCCTGAGGAGACGCTGGCTTGATCACCAGAGGCAGAAGTGAGGTTGGACATGCTTCTTCTTCTCTCCTCCTCCTCCTACTGCTGAATTGCCAACCTTTTGTAATTTGTCCAAAGGGACTGCTGCTGTAAGGAACACAAATCAGAGACTCAAAGTACCAAAATTGGATAGACCTCTCACTGACTAATCTGAAAGCAGATCTATGCTACTTTTCTTCATCTAAAACATGGCAATCACAAATCTAAAGTCTGACAGCATGCATCTATAAGTGATGGCTGTTGTATCTTTGTGAATAATATGTACACAGAAGATAAAAAAAAAGGCCTTTTTTTTCTTCAGAAAGAAGGGGAAGGAAAGAAAAAGGAGGCCTTTTTATGAGGATGACAAATGGAACTGCACCAAACTCATCTTGAGCAGATTATTATTATAAGATGGGGAAACAGGAAGAGGAGGACTAACTCACGAGGATCGAACTAAGTTGTCAGTGCTGATCCCACATAAAATGTCCACAGACAAGCAACTGCAAAGTTTGGAGTACACATCAAAGAAGATTACAGGGAAAATATATGGGAGGTGAGGGAAACCACTGACAGGCAAATTTGGTGCTTGTTTGGAGGTGGATAAGAAAGGCTACAAGCTTATCAGAACTGCCTTCAAACTAGAAGAATCTCCAGCAATATAACTTGGTGAAAAAAAAGGAGAGAGAGAGAGGAGAGAGAGAGTCTGTGGATGAGGGAAGCAAACTGAGGATGCAAATGTCCACATAGAATACTCTTCACACTACTCTACAGCACTGTAGTCTGACGTTGCACTTTCTGTCTTTTCCCTTGTCCCCTTCCATATACTAGATAACAACTCTCTCTCTCTCCTCTCTTTCTCTTTCTCTCTCTCTTTCTCTGGTTTACATCACTGGGTCCAATTTTAACACCATTCAACCGCTGTAATTATACAATGAAAAGATCCCAATTCAGGCAGTACAAATCAGGACGGAGGTCACGGAGAAAAATATAATGCATCATGACCTGCGTCACGACTGAAATGGTTCCTGCATCACCAAATTCACGATCCGATTCTTCTTCTGCTTCTTCTGCATGATCCACAAAAATCCATGTAGCAATCTCTCGAGGTGAAAATGGAATTTAACTTTTGCATTGAAGTTGTGCATGCAATCCATGTAGTTTGCTTGGTGGTGGTGGTAAATTTTTTATTCTTTCCAACTTCATCCAGGCAAAAAGTTAATAGTTGCAAAAATATATCTTGAGTTCCATTAAAAATGAAGTCAATTAGATTGGATCCGCGAGACTTTTGAATGCTAAGATTCTCATAGGAATAAAGTAAAGGTAGAGATAAAAAGGAAGATGGATTTTTGTGTGCCTTTAGGAGAGGGAGAGGGGATGATGGGCTCTTTCATTTATTTCTCTCACCAAAGAGGAAGACATGGGGGTTATTGTAAAGAAATAGCACTTCTGCTGCTCAGCTTTTCATATCTATGTTACATGATTGGCTCATTGATGGAACTCTCAACAGACATGTTCATGTGCCCTTCCCCTTTCTCAAGAAATTGAGAACAAAAAATATATAAGTTGATGGGCATCCAGAAGGAGAAAAATAAAATTTAGCCTCTTTGTGTCATCCAGCAAGCTAATCCATTTCCTTATTTTTACCTTTAAAAAAAAAGGCTTGGACTTCTAATTCTTAGCTTGGGTTATTTAATTAATAGCCCTGGGCTTGAGTTGAGACATCTGTGCTGAGGCCTCCATATGCCTCTGCATGTCTGCAGGGCAGCTTATAGAATGGAATGACCAGCCAGCCACCTTCATAGACCTACCCACAAAGCAGGTTAAACTTTTCAAAAGGAACAGGTCCACACTGCCAAATTAGGCATAATGTAACATTAAGATAGATTCTAGCAAAAGCAACTGAGTATTTATAATTGCAGTATAAAGTTTTTTGCCTTGTCAAGTTAAGGGATTTGACTCGGATTATATTTTAGTGTCAGTAATGCAACACACACATCACATCATGTTAGTGATGAAAAGAACAAGGTAAGAAAAAGTTCAGATATATGAATAGAAGGCAGTGATGAACATGTTCTACCTCTCTTACCAACACTAATCTTCAGCACCCTTTTTGATATCTGAAGGAATTCAAATTCACTGAAAACAAATTACAATTCATCAAATAAAAGACTTTACATAATCCTCACTCAATATAATGCCTCCTTAACTATACACGAAATTCATACTCTCCATGCTGTCAATTTGGATTTTAAAATATGTATCAATATCATTCATGTGGTATAATTTTGGCCTTTCTATCATAAGCTTTTGCATTGATCATTGGGCATTTATGATAGATTTGCATAATTCCAAAAGAATTAACAGGTGTCATAGTGTTTTAGTCGGCTTGCTTTAATTAAGAAAACAAGGGAAAGACTTTAGAAGCGAGAATATATTAATTGAACGGTTCCCTATAAAGTTGAGGAGCCAACCATAAGATGCAACAAGAAGCAAAAAAAAAAAAACAGCAAAGTTGATATCTGATGTGTTGCAATTTTTTGGAGCTATCAGGATCATGTTCCATAGGTATATCATATACAAAATTTCCACCGTCTGTTATTATTATATTACTTCCAAGCAAAATGGGTCACTGTCCAAGGTCATCTGATTGCAATAACATATAAAACAAAGAGTGCATAGTAATGTGTGTTCATTTTTTTTTCACATAAAGAGATAAGAGTTTGAAATAATATATATAACCACTGTCTTTTCCTAGATATCGGTTATGTTATGCCAAACATTTCCGGGTTACATCAGGGACAAGACTATTCAATGTTATTGTTTCTATGATGCCACAAGAGAAGAAAAAAGTTATTAATTGGAGCAATGCCATGGGACAAACATATGGACACATACCTACCAACTTGGAAGACCCCAAGACAAGAACGGAAAGAACAATTATGCGCAGCTCCCAATGATATGTCTAATATTGCTGTAAAAAAATCAATTTGACATGCAGTCTTAACTCTAGTTAGTACATGTATTGACAGTGCTAATAGTTTGAATCATCCAATAAACGAAGATAAACATGAAACTGACACCCGAATCTACTTCTGAACAATTTCACATCCATATGATATCCTCATAATATTTCAACTTCAAAAATAATAAAAAAAGTACATGATGTTGCAGCATTCTAATGCACTGCAAAGCATTGAACAGCATTTGAACCCTTTTGATATAAAACTTAAATAACATCCACTTAGAGTACACTATGCCATCATTTGTTTCTACATGAAATGAATACTAAAGATTTAAAAAGAGTCGAACAATTGGAATAAAATAAACTGCTTGATTTGAGGGTTCTTTAAGGTTCAAAAAGCTGCAATACTCGGACCAGTGCCTTTCTCGTCCAGTTTCCTTATGTCTCGTGTAATGCTTTATTTTAGCAAACTTCAAAATGACGATGGGAAAATTGTCCATCTTCCCCTCAAAAAATTGTATAGGATTAGAAAGAATAAAAATGGTTGAAGAGATGTCAAACTAGAGGTTTATTGGCACCCGGAGGCCATCGTAGCTCAGTTGGATATCCAAACCCTCTGTTTCCATCAATTTGGCAAGATCTTCATTTACTTTGTCATGATCCATCAAGTGCATCATACCTTGTGATAAAAACAGCAGTATCAGCAGATACACTAAGCTCGTTAAGATAAATACAGGGATCAAATCAAGCCAAAATATAGCACACACCAGTGAAAAGAGTTCTCCTTGGTTGAATTTTTCGGACTTCATCCAGAGCCTGTGATCAATGATGGAAGAAGAACTGTCATTTTGAAGTTCTTTAAGTGTTCTCCTTGGTTGAATTTTGAAGTTCAAATCAAGCCAAAAGCAGCTTCATATGGTAGCTAAGAAGTTCATAAAACTACTAGTAAAGAAATATCATAAACAGTTTAAGTACCCACCCTCGGTAACCCGAAATGTGTGGAAGAAGAACGATCTGGTCTTAGGGCATCCTGATGAGAATGTTTATTGCCATCAGTATCATACAAGTATAAAGAGATACTGTAGCCAAACATGCAATAAATGGACACAAGGAAAATATCCCACCAAGATAAGAAGTTCACAATTTTCGAGAAGCGCATAAGTTTCTTCAGGTATTTCGCTGACATCACTGCAAAAATTAGCTAGACATGATTCAGCAAAGAGACAGCTGCAGCAAATTTGGTGACTGTTATATAAGAAATTGATTACCTTATATAACAGATATCACCAAAACGGAACCCAAGAGAACGGTATCCATTTCCATGAAAGACAGGTAAAGGGATAACCTGGAGAAGCAAGTTACAGCACCAAAATCAGGAATATATCGTACTAAACTTGTTCACATACAAAGTCCAGATACTACAAACTATTAGTCTTTTATTCTTTGGCATTCACCTTTAAAGAGGTTAAAAAGTGTCAGGTTAAAGTTGACCAGGTATTTCAAACAGTGCAAATCTTTAGGTATCATCCCAACTTTCCTCCTCTTTAAGTAGCATATTATCACAGATATCAAATATACTTGTTTGCAATATTGATGAGTTATCGACGACTCCAATCGAGAACAAAAGTAGAGAGGAAATAAGTTACACCAAGGATGAAACACAGGCTTTTAATAATTAACTCCAGAGTCATCTGCTATTATCATAATGTAATATATAATATCAAGATAATATAACTTCCTGAAAGGCGTGTCAATAGTACCTTGAGATTGTTAACTATAAATGGTTCTTCCTTTATGATATTAAATTGCAGCTCCGAGACAGCAGCACCAGGTATAACTACACTTGTGTCAACTAAATAATAATGAGTCTTCTTCATCACCTAAATCAGTTCAAAATAATTGAATTTACAAACCCAAGTGAAGCATGGATCAGATATTCAGCGTGCATGCTACTAAAAGCAAAAAACTACAAGTTAACATCAAAAGCTCACTTGTGTTGATACTGATTTGAACGTATTGAAGTCCATCTAATTATTATCAAAGCTAAGTATATGACTTTCCTTCTACTGTAATTATATCTAGGATTCGTGTGTATATACATATACATATATACACACACATATATAATTAATTAATTAAGAAAAGCATCAAAATTAAGATATTCACTTGTGAAGCATGGATCAGATATTCACCTAAATACCAAGTAGGCATGCTCCATATCCAAATAACCTAAAGCAAAAAAAGACCTCTTCTCAAGCAAAAAACTTTGGAAAGAGGAAGATCGATCATTTTAGGATGACCAATAAAATTAAGATCATGCTGTCTGCTCTGAACTCTAGAACTCAAAACCCTAACTACAACTAATGTCCTAACCAAGAATATGGGCACCACACATAGGTCTAAGTAGTGCGTAGTAAACCTTTTGAATGTAGTGCGTGTACCGCGTGGTAGGTAAGGATACCCATCTGTCAAAAAAATAGGAACATTGTTCACATCTACTATACACATTCCTTTTATCCATATACATATATTCAGGCAAGGAGAAGCAAAACTTTTGAAAAACCAAAATTCTATAAATGCCACATGAAGATAACTTTCTACAAAAAATTGCTAGGAGGAAATTTGCATCCAACATTTCCGTAGACTGGATGGAAATATATGTATTGTCAGGTCCATATTAGTGCAAATACATTAATTATATCTCGTATAATACAGGACCATGTGGAGACACATATAAATCACGGTATAGCTTTGAACCTCAAAATTTGAGAGAGATTTCAAATGTATAAATCCTAAGAGCTAAGTATAGCTTTGAACCTCAAAATCACGTTCTGCCACATATAAATAGCTAAGTTATAGCTTTGGACCTCAAAATCACGTTCTGCCACATATATTGGGATGCATGGCTGTACATTGTTTGTCCAATCTCGAAGATCATCCAGACCTACAAAAGAATGTTAAATAATTCAAATAAAGCAAATCTCTCTTTTTAAGTAAAGCATTTTTCTCTGGACTCTTCTACGTAAACAGACATTGGCGAAAGTAAAACATTTTTCGATCTGCTTATAAGGGCAATATCAAAACTGATAAAAAGTATCCAACTTTGAAGAATGTAACATTATATCAGCTGTTAAAATAAAATATGAATAATATTTGTTTGATATTGACTTGCTATTTTGTGTATGAAAGTGCTTATTAATGTTTTCATACTACACAGTACAGTCTAGAAATTGTTATAGGTTTATAGCATTCCTAACCGAAGAAAATTACAAAAGAAAAAAAAACTAGTTAAGCTTTAAAATGCAGAATTGCATACTAAAAGAACTTGTAATCAGCAATCATCCAGTCATTTTGATATTGACTATCAAGCTTGAACCTCTTTTCACTCAGTCACTGAACCAGAAATTAGCTCAAGGATAAAGCTATCCTCCTCTGACACCTATGTCATACAATCTGAGTAAGATGTTCTATAGATCAATATCACTATGAATGATACATGCAAATTATTTTACTTGGCGAAAATGACAAGTCCATGACTTCCATTCAAATTTTGCTTTATTATCTTATTATAAATCCATTTGAGGAACTACTACAGTTTTGCATTCAACTATGACATGATAACTGAGGCACCTGAATACAGGAGCAATAAGCAATTAAGATATCAGATAATTAGATCCGAATCTGAAGTTGCCTCTTAATAGTGTCTCATTGAATCACTGCATACTCTCCAAAATTGTGCAAAAACAGATGGATTGTTTCATAAATTCGAAGTATTATAGTTTAGTTCCTGGATCTTTAAAAGAAAAAAAAGGTTCCAGAATAGTTGTGAATCGCTAAACATGGCACCAATTCTACTATTCAGTCTCTCAGAAATAAGGACTCTAGTGCAAGGAAATCACCTCCAATTGCATCTGCATGAGAATGAGTAATAATGACAGCATCAATATTTCTCAGTCTGAAAAAAAAAGACGATTTAGAAACATAGTATACTTAGTGAATACATGAGAAAATAATCTTAAAATCTCTTTTCCAAACTAAAACAAAGGTGATGAAAAGACTGCAAATCAGGTTGGTATGTAAAATTGAAATCCTGGAGGGATGATTAATGGATAAAGAAGAACAGAAGCACCTCAATGAATGGTTATAGAACATTAGAAAATTTAGATCTTTTAAGTATCTTAAATTAGTCATAGCATCTAGATGCAATGTTACAGATCTAAGTAATTTTGTAACACATGTTTGGGTAGTAGGTAAAGTTTATAGTCCTGTCTTCATTTGCGAATCGAGAACATGTTCATAAAAGCAAGTACCCAATATTTGTTGTTTCTCACAAGTAATAAAACTAGACAAATTCTGCTTCATGGGCTGACTTCATTAGATCGTATAACCAGTAGATATTTTCTGATACAAAAGTTTCTCTAACTTGATGAAAGTGCTGAAGTACTCAAAATTCCAGATGTTATGGAATCTGAGCATCTTTTTTCCCCAACTGCTTGACCTCAAAGTTTCATTTTTAATCGTTACATGAAGAAGTAGCAGTTTTGTTGTGCAAACAGTTAATGCAATGTTAATACTGAAAACAATGCCATGGCTTTTTAGTGCTAGTTACACAAATGTTCTACAACACTTGTTTTTTTCTTGGAGGAATGTTCTACAACAGTTTGATAGTGATAACAACTGTCAATAGTCTTAATGATGTTCATCAATTAAAACTCCATGTAGATTTTCTGGCATAGCGTGGTTAAAGAGAGTTACCCATAGGCAGGAAACCATTGAAGTGCGCTATGGTAGAAAAACCTGCAAAACGAAGAAGAAAAATATGATTCTACATGTTAACACTAATACTCTTTAAGGGTGATGTTAACACCAGTACTCCATACGCAAGTGAAGGATGTGTGACATGGCACCACCAGGATCTGGATTAATATATCAGGGTGAATAAATGTTCTTCTTTCTTTCTCTTTTTCTTTTTCTTTTTTTTTTCTTTCCTTTTCCTGCATGAATGTGTATATGAGAAATTGAAAGGATCTAACAATCATACTTTCCAGCATCGACAAGAATGTTGAAGTTTCCTAGAGCATTAACATAGCGTATTATGATGCTAGTGTTGCGTCTCCGATTTTTGTTGCCTGGTTCAGTAGCCTTTGTGCACACCTGAAAATTTCCAATCCATTTTTTCTTTAAAAAGATTTCCAGTCCATTTTAAGCAGTGCAGGACTATAAATAATCATTATGCCAGAAAAAAAAAGAGACAAATCTTGCCTTACATGTCTTTGACTGGTTAGTGAGGCAGCTTACTCGGGGGATCCCTTCACTAGTTCCTGTGCCTAAGAAAATAATTTCAGACTGCTCCTCAGGCACCTCGGTCCCAGAATCTCTACCAGCAATTGCTGAAGCATCAAAAACTATCTCTGTAAATGTAACTGCGACTTTTTAATAGCATTCAACGATATTTCTTCTGCTTAAGACCAAAAAACCTAATAAAGATGGTATCAGTTGACCAATCTGCAAGATTAGAAGGACTCAGAAAACATGGTGGAACTGCCAATCTTAAGGCCGTCAGAACCAGCAAAATCTTGTCAAAGATGCAATTTTATATCAAAGATTAATTAAGCATCAAAACGGAAACTAACGACGTTTCGATAGGGACACGCATGCATGAATTTGCAAATGCATATACATGGTTCAGGACAATAATATCAAGGGCATAATCTGACAGAAAAAGAAAATATATATCTTTGCAAACCAAGTGATGATGTTTTCTTCTTCTTTTGTTTTCAGAATGCCCAGGTGAAATATTACAGAACCCGATCCAGGATCAGCAAAAAACGAGTTAAGAAAAGAAGAAGAAGAAGAGTCCGATCTCAAACAGTTAATTAAGGCATTTAAACAAGCACATAGTTGGGCTTACTGCTTCGCAGTGGAGGGAGGTGAACCGATGGACGAGAAGAGAAGGACAAGGCACCGGGAGGAGGAGGTCCGGCGGTGGTGGAGAGGTGGCGCGTCCAACGGGCGGGGAGGCGGAGAAGGGAACGGCGAGAAGGAGACAGCAGCAAATGCTGGAGCGCTGCCGTCGCGAGGGCCATGCGAACGCGATGGTGCGGCTTCCCTTCGACTTTTGCGTCTCGGACTCAGAGAAGAGAACCAACGACGAACACACACGAAAGAAGGAGATCATTCCATTGGCGAGGAGGGATAAAAAAAGAGGATTCCTTTTTTTTTTTTCTTTTTTCCTTCATCATTTGGTGCATTTTATACGGACGACGAGGCCCATAACACGGCGTGTTAAAAGCCCAGAGATCGGACGGTTTGGATGCAATCTCTGTGTCCTGAGCTACTGGATTCATGATACGTGGGCATCAAGGATGGGTTATTTAAGAAATTTCGAGGTTGGAAAGTTTTTAGCATTTTTGCTAAGTACATTAATTAACGGTAATTAAATTCGTCAAATTTATTTTTTATGATTCAAAATTAAATTTTTAAAATATATTTTAAATTTTAAATTTGATCTTGAATCATCAAAGAATCAAATTTAACGATTTAAATCATTGTTAAATAGACTACTTAATAAAAGTGCTTAAACTTTTGTGTTCAAAATAATTTTTTTTTTGTTGAGAGTTCGCTCGTCAGCAGGAAATCCTTCCGAATAATACAGTGAAATTAAAGTACGCAGAAATTTTTTATTGAAATCGTTCACAAATAATACAGTGAAATTAAAAGTACAAAAAAAATTATTGAGAGTCTAACATGCATGTTTTGTCTGCCGCAATAATAATACAGTGAATTAAGGCTCTGGACTGGTTGAAATCACATGAGAGTCACCTTCGTGACGGGCCTTCAGCATGCATTCTTATTTTCAAGTTAAAAAGTACGATATACGGCATCAAATATTTCGCTAATTTATTCTTATGTTCATTTTATTTAACCCCTTTTTTCCTCGTGCATATCTATTCCGAAAATATATATGAAAAATTGTCAAATATTTGCAGTTTACATAAGTATCTCAGATTAATGCAAATGCCGCAAGTTCACGTTTTCCATACATTGTTTTTGATACAATTTTCATTCAATGCTTTAGTTAAATTAAATGAAAGCAAACAAATAATTAACATAAAGTTCAAAATATGCACTTTTGTAAGTATTTAGTCTCGCTAATTAAAATTAAAAAACTTAAAATTCTTCCAACATTTTTACAGAAAAAAATTAACTTTTGGGGTGAAAAATGGATTAGTATGAATAATTCGGGAGGCTAATTGAAAGGCAGAATAACATATAGTTCAAGAAGGGAACTGTAAATAATAACTTCTTTGATAAAATGAAATAAAGACGAATTAGTAGCAAACACAGAATTAGTAATTCAGGTATACAAGCATATGAAGTCATCCTGGTATTTACCAAGAAAAAAAAGGAAGCCAAGATGTTTAAACCCTGACCATCAAAAAAATTGTTGAGGAAAATGCATCTGAAGGAAACATACCGACACATATGTATCAGTTCAGTAAAAACCAAGAAACACAACCTCTAAGATACAGGGACTAGGATCAAACAATTCTACAACATGTGACCCCGTGGATGCCTAATAATGGAACGGCTGGCGAAGCAATGAGTTTCTGCATACAGAAAGAAAGCCTGCTTGACTGAACCAGCACAAACTAGAAAGACAATGGCGTGCTCTTGGGAAGCAAACAATGTAAACCAGCCTAACACCAAAAGTACACAAGTTGCCATGTCTCAAGCTGATGAAGGAGCCTCTTCGGATCCCGTAACAGCAGTTGCAATCCAATCAGAAGCAAATGCGTGTAACTCGGCGTCTGCAGGATATTCTAAATGCAGAGGAGTGACAGCTATCTGATCCATGCACGGTGGATATCGTTAGCTAGATAAAGATGGAGGTTAGCTAGACAGGAGATGGAAGGAGAAACTCACGTAGCCATTGTCCAAAGCCCTGAAATCGAGATCTTCATCTGAAGCTTCCTGCTCCTTCTCCAGAAACTGTCATTGAGAAGCAAGTTAAGTCCTGACTCTATTCCCTCTTGCATGTTATTTAAATACCGAACCAACTATCTAGATAACTGGTTGGGTATTTGATTTCCTTCTTGAAAAGTAGAGTTCGATCCCTAGGGATATCTGAGGATTATGCTGACTTAAGTCTACTTTCTACTTTTTAATAGACTTTAACTTCATTTATAATGTCAAAAGAAGAAAAATCATGTGTGTAAAAGGATTCAAAATGCAATAGAACAAAGTAGAAACTTGAAAAGTGGATGTAAAAAGAACAACTTTTTTGAGTGGAATATAAGATAAAACTCTTGATATTATGGCAGCTTTAAGTACAATGCAAACCAAAAGGGAAACTAGGACAAATAACTAAGACTATTGTTTATACGCCATCTAAGTTCATTTCAGGTGAGAAGTTCTACCTCCAAACGGAAGTATTTCTTCACCGCTTCCTTTTGCTCAGGTTTATCAGTTGCTGCAACTGATTCTATTTCCACAGTTTTCCTTTGAGTAGTAGCACGTCGTGCTGCTCCCTGAAAAAAATGATTTATTAAGAGAACACAAGGCAAGAGTTAGAAATTTGACTTATATATTTGACAGATAATTAGATACTGACAGCTGCAGAGGCATCTCGTCCGAGCTGTGCAAGCTGAACACCGAGGCTTTGATGCATTGACATAAATTGAGAAGAAGCAGGGTGCCTATTTGCAGATACAGCTAGCCAACTTGGAGAGCGCCTCCATACACTTTGCCTTGTCAATCTGAAGCCCTGGAATAACGGTTCAATGAAACACAATAAAGAAGTGGCAAACCTCAATATTTATAATTTTATAAGGGGCTCCTCTTGCTTTTAGTCACCAGTGTCCACTCTAAGTAATATATAAAAGTAATCATTAGAATCTTCTAAGAAACTAAATCAAATGACTCATGCCAACATCAATAAGGCAATGACAGCCCATTGATTTTGTCAAATTCCAGATCCCAGAAATCTTGCTGCTAAAACTCCACAGGAGGCCAACAGCATATGTTTGCCGAAGTTCAAATATATTTTCACAAAAGATAAAGAGACAAACTCCATAGAACCAAATCATTGAGCTATCTTGGATTGAAGAACTCCATTAAGGACTACACAAAACATCGGAATTGTGAAGGATCACATAGCCAAAAGCCATGTGTTTCCATTCACTTCCCACTACTGTAGATTTCTGGTATAGTGAATAAGCGTTGTCTAAAAAAATAAAATAAAATAAGTAAAATAATAAAATAATAAAAAAACATTATCTGAAGTAACTTGGATAAAAGGAAAAAACATGTTCGACTTTGCAGAAGGGTTGTCAAGCAATATAGCAGATGTACTCTAGAAAGAAATGTGAAAAGGGTATGAGACCGTTAAATATAGTATATGCAAACTAATAAGGAATATAAGTGTTAGTTTCCACATAGGTGATCAGCATACAAGTGACTGATGTGACATGATTATTTCTTAGGACAATATTTGCATGTCCCATAATAATTCACCTCAACATCTACCCGTCTAACATGTCAAGTACTTCATGTTTGACTTGGTTATGAATAAAAAATAGAATTCAAATATCTAAGCATGTAGCAGACATGATAAAAGTAGTTGGATATCCTAAACAGTGTGAAAAATTCTATCATCTAAGGCTGCATGTCTCTTGTTTGAGAGTAATAACCCTACTGATGTGCTGGAATACCTTAATAACTTGAACTTAATAATTAATAAGTAATTAAAAGGATAAAGAATTAGAAATATTGTAACTTGCACCATTTCATTTGTAATGAAAGATCAAATAGAATCGAGATCTATTACAGGTCAGACAGATAAGGAAAAGATAAATGTTTTCAATATGTAATTCAATGTTTAAAATGACAAACCTTGTTTTCGGTTAGTGATGCCGGAATTTCAATATTTAGTAGGCATTTTTTAGGAAACAAGCCTTTTTCAATGTCCCTAATGGCTGAATTTATCAGTGGCAAACAAACATCAACCGCATCCTTGAAATTGCTTTCTTGACTCTCATCCTTTCGCCTGAGGAAGTTTGAGACATATAGGTGACATACAAAAAAGGATCCAACAGACAGCCAATGGAAGATAATATGGCCCTTACCAATTCAATGAAATAGCTATAGAAGGAACTCCACACATTAAAGCCTCTCTAGCTCCAGCAACTGCTCCGGAGTAGAAGCTACACGAGTATATGGGTGAGATCATTATATGCAAGTGCAACTGACATGAGTTAACATCTCTATAGCTTTACTGATTTACACATAACCCTGCTTCTTAGCTCAAAGACACAACTAGAAGATGCTCACAATATGAACACAACATGTTACTCACTGGACATTACTTTTGAATTACAACATTTCTCATGGATTTAAGATAGACGTAATTCCACAAAGTGTAATTATCTGCATACTTACATGTGATGGCCGCAATTTGATCCCTTGTTAATACCACTGATTACCTAAGATTCAATATGCAGCTTTTAAGATAGAAAATAAGTTATAGCCCTCAAAGCAAATATGTGAACAAATATCTACCAGTGTGGGCTTGGACCAGGAGAACAATGCTCCAGACAAAGCTAAAGAGACACAATCAGCAGGAGATCCTGTTCAAACACACAATAGCCAGCAATGAACATCTCTGACTTCATGAATTTTATGCTTATTTGCTGCTCAATGGACATTATCATAGAAACAAGAAAGGAAAAAACACCAGATATCTCAAAATTGTTTCGTTATTACCAGACACCTCGAACGCCGCGGCACCTTCGATATCACTAGAGGTTACTGCAACAGTATGGTTTAGGGTAATTGAGTGACCAGAGGCAGAGTTGTCCCTGCAAACCGAAGAGCTCAGTTGAGCAAACAAAGCACCTGCTAACACAGCATTCCCCGTAGTGTTCATGAAAGTAACCCTATCTATGCAATCAACTCAATAAAAGCTTCAAGATAATTAGGTAATTCAAATTCCAAATTTTTAAACCAACTCATCCTAGCATTTCATTTCAAAGTGTAAGTAGTAAAAGTTTAACTCCACCGAAATCGGACCAAATCGAGTGCATTTTTCCACTCCAAGAAAAAGCAAGAGATCAAATTCCCCCAAAAGGAGCAAATTCGCAGAAGACTTACCCCAAATCTAAAGGCAAGAACGAATCTTTAAGCTCCTAATCGAACAATGGAAACCCCAAAAGTCCAAAAAACCGAAAGTTCGCGCAGCGAAACTGATGACTAACGGAGAGAAAGAGAGGAGTGAAAGCTCACGATTCGGGAGCGCAGACGTGGACATCGCAGAGGCCGCCGCGGACGAGCGCCTCCACGAGAAACGTGAGCCCCGGGGAGCCAATCCCGTCGCCGTTGGTCACGAGGACGACCGGCTTCTTGGGACCGCCGCCGGAGAGCGAATCGGACTCAGCCGCATTCGCCGAGGTGGAAGAGGGGACACCGAGCTCCTCCTCGGCGGTGGACGGCGCGGGCTTGGGGTCAGCATCGTCGTCGGTGGCGGTGGCGGCGGCGGCGGACCTCCGTCCGGCGAGGACGTTGTTGAGGTTGGCGACGAGGGCGGGCGGCAAGTGGTTGTTCTTTAAGCTGCCGGAAGTGCTCGTCATTGAAACGAAGCAAATTGACGAAGAATAGAACGAGGTGAAGAGAGGGCGATATATGTACTTGTACAATTACATGTGTTTATTTCTAATTATTTATAAGATGGGGAAAAATAGAGAGAAATTTATTATGAGAAAGAAAAAGAGAGAAATTTGAGAAAGTGAGATAAGATATGTGGACAATATTGGGTTAAATTCCGAGTCAAAAGGCGATAAAAAGAAATTTTATTTTACAAAAAAATGTGAAAAAAGAATAATTTCTAATAATAATATAAATATTAACTTTGGTATCTAAAGATGTTTAAGTTGCTTCCCTATGGAGTTGTATTAATGCTATATATGCTTTACTATAGTATTCTAAATGTTAAAATAAATAAGAAAAAAATATATTATAAAGTTATGATATTTGTTTACAATTATATAGTTCAATGATATGAATATTGAATCAAATACCACAATTTATTGACAATTAACTTTATACTATTGAATTACACATTGAAATAATATTTGGTACAAAAGTTTTGAAAATAAGATAATTATTAAAGGAATCAAATTATGAAAATAAGTTGGATTTTAGGGGGTATATTCCTACATAAATTTGTAGCTTGATGAGATGGAGAAAGTATAATGTCCTGCATAAAAAGCTTCTTGTTTAGCCGAAAGTGATTCAACAAGAAAGGAATTATTGTAAAGATCATGCATGATGAGTAAGTAATTAACTCGTAGGCAGTCAATTAATTAAACCTTTTTTTCGCAACAAAAAAAAAATTGAGAAGAAATTGAGAGTGATTGACATAGCAAAATTATATCGTAAAAGAAAGAAAAATGAGTAGTCTCGAATATAAATTTTAAAGCTATTATCTTTATCAGAATTTATTTTCGTCATATCTATTCGAATATCGAATTAATTAAATCTTAATAGTTTTAAACATTAATGAATGTTAAATCTTGATTTAAGAAAAAAAATTGAGAATATGCATCTATGCATTACTAAGGCCGTGCATTACATGTCATAAAAAAATGTTATGGGATTTTTGTTTCTCATTTTTATATGATTCTAAGGGCCCCAATCTATCTATTTCTTGATCTGTAAAGAGGAGCTGCAAGGGCCCCCAATCTATCTCTTCACTCACCATTATTTAGGAACTAAGGATCGAGAGAGAGAGAGAGAAAGAGAGAGAGAGAGAGAGAGAGAGAGAGAAGAGAGAGAGAGAGAG
>LTAE01000335.1:110400-143687 GCA_001647135.1 Pontederia paniculata | reverse complement strand
GAGAGAGAGAGAGAGAGAGAGAGAGAGAGAGAGAGAGAGAGAGAGCACTCTCTCTCCAATCCATGCCCCCACACATCACTGCTCACATTACACTTTGTTGGATTCTTGTCATGGCCACCTCTCTCCCTTCACCACATGTAGTCTCGCTACTATATAAACCCCCCCATCTCTCCACACCCCCTGCACCAAACCCAAACCAAGCAACCAAGGCCACCCTCGCATTGCTGCACTGCTACTAGCACCAGCAGTAGTATCAGCAGCCAGCAGCTAATTAGCTAGAGAAACAAGATGGTGGGTTTGCCGGAAATCGATGGCCCCGGGAAGATCCTGTCGGACGCATGGGACTACAAGGGCCGCCCGGCCGTGCGCGCACAGACAGGCGGCTGGGGCGCGGCCGCCATGATCCTAGGCATGTGTTTGCTTCCTTGCTTGCCACGCGCACCCGCCCATCTCTCTTTGTGTGTGTGCATTATTTTTTGGTTTTGTGTGAGTGCTGACGCTTTTGAGTTAACTGGTCAGTGGTGGAGCTGAACGAGAGGCTGACGACGCTGGGCATAGCCGTCAACCTGGTCACGTACCTCACCGCCACCATGCACGTCGGCAATGCGGAGGCCGCCAACATAGTCACCAACTTCATGGGCACCTCCTTCATGCTCTGCCTCCTCGGCGGCTTCGTCGCCGACACCTTCCTCGGCCGCTACTTGACCATCGCCATCTTCGCCGCCGTGCAAGCTTCTGTAATGATCGGTTTCTGTCTCTGTGCTTGGTTTCATGTTGTTCTTAATTGTAAGCAGAGACTTGACTCGGTTTTTTTCTGCATGTTCTCTGAAGGGAGTGACGACTCTGACCATCTCCACCGCGGTGGAGGCCCTGAGCCCGCCTGCATGCAGCGACCTGGCGTCCGGGGCCTGCGTCAGGGCCTCCGGCGTGCAGCTGGGCGTCCTGTACCTGGCGCTGTACCTGACGGCGCTCGGGACGGGAGGCCTCAAGTCGAGCGTGTCCGGCTTCGGCTCCGACCAGTTCGACGAGACCGACCGGGGGGAGAAGGGCCAGATGATGAAGTTCTTCAACTGGTTCTTCTTCTTCATCAGCCTCGGCTCCCTGCTCGCCGTCACGGTGCTGGTCTACATCCAGGACCACCTGGGCCGCCGGTGGGGCTACGGCCTCTGCGCCACGGCCATCGTCCTCGGCCTCGTGGTGTTCCTCGTGGGGACGAGGAGGTACAGGTTCAAGAAGCTGGTCGGCAGCCCGCTGACGCAGATCGCCTCGGTGCTGGTCGGCGCGTGGAAGAAGAGGCGCCTCGACTTGCCGTCGGACCCTTCCTTGCTCTACGACATTGACGCCAAAGCTGTTGCAGGGCAGGAGAAGGAAGGATCAAAGAAGAGCAAGGCAAAGGAGCAGCTTCCCCACACCGAACAGTTCCGGTATGCACAAAAAACCACTGCTATCTTTTCTGTATTCAAAACCTTTTGTTCTCTGTGTTGGCTCCAACTTTTACCTTTTTCCCATCATTTTGCTATAAACTTATCGTCAGCACTATGCATGACATGATATCTCAACCTTTTGGTTGCTGATCACACTTTACAGACCTTGACCAGTAAATTGAATCAACTAGGACAACATGTTTGGTGCATACAAAATACATGTTTTTTTTTCTTCTAGTTTTACCAAACCTTTCCACTGGTGGGACTGTTTGCACAGAAGGAAACAGTTCAGAGGACAAGGGATCCATTCTACTTTGTAGCTTACCATTAGTTCAATTGTTAGTGTTACATCAAGTGAAGATGTAGCTTGCAAACCGTCTGTTTCAGTCCTAACATGTTTCCTGAACTGATAGAATGCTATCAGGCTTCATATGATCCTTGTGTCAGTATGGTCTTGTGAGTCTTTAGAGCAAAGACACGTTGGTGCAAGTTTTCCACACAATTCAGTGTGTCGGCCATGGAACTTTGAGCTGGGCACAATTCACTGGATACATAGATCATCAGCTCTAGAAAACTCTGGTGCACCATCTATTTCTGTAAAGAGTCTTACCAAATTCAAAGTTGCAATCCATCATGGAGCCTTGACTCCGAATGTTGGATAGTTCGATACGTTAATCTCAGAACATGGTGCTTCCACCATGGCACTGTTCTGAGACGCCTGAGTGGGACTGTGGCCCAGAGTCCAGATATCTAACCATGTCCAAACTTGTGTTCCATGTGGAGGATCATTAGAGTCAACCAGAGCAAACAAAACGCAGCGTGTGGCTGCTAAATTTGCATCTCAATGATTGGAATTACAGTCCCTGTGTTGTCTGTTTCTCCTCATACTTTCGGTAAGGTTCAGAAAACAACACAGGCAAAAAGTTTTGGAGTCCTCTGGTCCTAATTTAAAGAGCTGGGAAGATTGCCCGGGTTGAGTTGTACCCATAACTTTATCAAGGAATGGGACAGCCCAGACAGGGACATGCATCATGCAGCAAAAACATATAGTTTTAAAGGCCATTAGGAATGAGACATCTCATATGATAACACTGTGCCTGAATAGTGAAACCATTTTGAGTCAGAGGGCCTGAGATGACAATCCGGATACGCTACACAAAGCATTTTTTTGTGTCAATTGTACTTTTGGATAGTTGATAATGCCCATCTTCTTGATATGAGTGAGGTTGAGAAAACAATGACGATGAAGAAGATGAAAGATTCCAAAGCATATATATGACACTACCAACCGATTAACCTGTACAACTGATATGGAGCAAAGTGCATATGACCTAGAAACATCTTTTTTTCTTTAAAGAGTAACATATCATCTATTAATATAGGAATATGAAATGTCATTACACAAAATAGAGAGAAGATCTGAGGAGATCTGGTGGAGAATTCTCCTTCTAAAAGATTTTAGTGTGTTTAGTTCTCGTTAGATTAGCCAAAAAATCTGCGGCTTGATTGGGTCTCAGAGTAGATATGTTTAACTACATGATAATAAAAATTTTGCAAAAAAGATCAACAATCTTCAAAGATGTTGAGCAGGCGTCATGAACATTTGATTTTCATATAATAGAAACCAAGTTAGTTGAATCACTTTCTATCTATATATTTCTAATATCCATCTCTTGATAATATAAGAGACCGCAAAGGAGAGCCGACTTCAGGACAGATGTGAATCGCTTGCATGATGCCCTTGCAGAAAGAGAATTTTCATTAAAAGCTCTAAGTAGAAAGTCTGCACCTCCTTCCTCCTCGAGTCTAGAGAAAGACTAGTCTGTGTTAAGTTTCACCCCTTTTTTATTTTTGAAAAATAAAGAATTCACTCATGATAGGTGAAAAGAACCATAGTCAAAATTTTAAGCTTTGACCATCAAGTGTATCAATACTTGATCCCTCTGCATATCAATACTCCAGAGCTTCACATTAACTGAAATTTCATGGAAAGATTTTGCAAAGATATTTTTTTTGAATTGTTCCAGTGTTCAAAGCTCGCTGACTATGGTAGTAGATGAAGCTCCCAATGAAAAATTATTACCTCCAGAAAATTATTACTACTCCATCTCACTCCATTGGTAGATTTTGCTAAGATATAGTACAGTTATTAAAAGATTGGATTTTTAAAGCTCCACGATCAAACACTACCTGTAATTTACCAGTGTTCCAGCTACCGAGCTATGGAGAATTCTCCATGAACATAGAACAATGTATCTGTTAATACTTACTTCAAACCCTGTGGTGAAATCTTTCTTCTCATTGCACTTATAACTTGCAGATTCCTGGATCGAGCTGCGATCAATGTCGATCCAACCACAGAGCACACGAAATGGCAGCTGTCGACCCTCACTGATGTCGAAGAAGTAAAAATTGTGGTCAGAATGCTGCCCATATGGGCCACGACCATCATGTTCTGGACTGTCTACGCACAGATGACCACCTTCTCCGTCTCCCAGGCCACCACCATGGACCGGCACATCGGCCCCTCGTTCGAGATCCCGCCGGGATCCCTCACCGTCTTCTTCGTCGGCTCCATCCTGCTCACGGTCCCAATCTACGACCGCATCATCGTCCCCGTGTGCCGCCGCTTCACCGGCAAGCCCCACGGCCTCACACCGCTGCAGCGCATTGGCATCGGTCTCGTCCTCTCCATACTCGCCATGTCCGCCGCCGCGTGGCGCGGTCGCACCCGCTCACCGTCAAGAAGGGCGCCGCAGTTCCCATGAGCGTCTTCTGGCTCATCCCCCAGTTCTTCCTGGTGGGCGCAGGCGAGGCCTTCACCTACATCGGTCAGCTGGACTTCTTCCTGCGGGAGTGCCCCAAGGGGATGAAGACCATGAGCACAGGGCTGTTCCTGAGCACCCTGTCGCTGGGGTTCTTCGTCAGCTCTGTGCTGGTCACCGTCGTGCACAAGGTGACGGGACAGAGCGGCCATGGTGCGTGGCTCGCTGACAACCTCAACCAGGGGAAGCTGTACAACTTCTACTGGCTCCTGGCGATCCTGTGCTTGGCGAACTTGGTGGTGTACCTCGTTGCTGCGAGGTGGTACGTGTACAAGGAGCAGATGGCGGCTGCTGCAGAGGACGGCAGCATGACAGGGGCGGAGTCGAGTGAGGAAGCATGCTGCCATGCATGACATGAGAACCTTAAAGGAGAGAATTATGCTTGTGTGTGTGTGATGTGAATCCCTACAGCTTTATTTTGTTATGTAGATGACTGCTTTGCTATGTTAATGTAATCCTTGTGGGTCACATTATTATATCTAAATATGCTGCCTGCTTTTACAGCAGAAATTTCATCTTACAATGCCTGTTTCAGAGCTGAATGTAAGCTTTCTCACTGAGTTCCTAGAAGTTCTTCTACCAATCTGAATGAGCCTGCAAAAAGTAATGCCACCAATCACTGAAAATGTCATGAGTTAACAGAGCTACAATTTCCTCTCATTTTGTGCCAGAAACCTACAAAAGTATATTCAGATTTCAGACACAAGTTTGCAATGAGACACATTGTCACCTTTGTATGATATTATGCTCCAAAGTTAAGTTTTCATTTACATTTGCTTGTAAAAGAAGATAATTTGCAGTTTACAGACATGATGAGTGCCAGAACAAATCTAGGCTGATACAGAGAGCTCAACAGTTTGAGAAACTCCCTGAAATACTTGTAACTTGCTTCTTGGTGCTTATAATTTCTTTGTTATGTCTTCTAAATATGCATAAAAGAAGAACACATCTGAGAGCCAGCAGCCACACAAACTTGACGCTCAGTCCTCCATGGTGCTTGTTGCTTTCTTCTTAAGCAGCTCCTGCAATTAAGAGAGGTGAAATCACATAATGAGAACTGATTTGGTACAAGTATGTAGAATATCTATCGATCGTATAAAGCAAGCTTATGCGTAGCATGTCCTTCATGAAGATCTGATAAAGTCTGATCACTTCCTGATTCAAGGCTAACAGTAAATTATGAGGATGATTTTACATTTTACTGCATACTTCATCTTGTAGATTTGACAGCAACCGATAGGAACACATGATAAGTATATTTGTTCAGTATTTACGGCACATGAGAACTTTCCATAACCTCTTAATAATCATTGGAAAAGGTCAGGCATTTTTCTAATATTTAATATGGTAGAATCAGCTAGAGCTGTACACCCCGTAGAGAGGCACACACGTGCATTGAAACTTTGTAGGCAAAATTATGTTGTAAATGATTTGGCACCCAGAGATTAGAGAGAAAACATGAGTGAGATGATAATTGTAGTAATGGCATCCATTCATATTTTGATTTGGGGATACAATTTTAGATTTATACCCACCTTTCAAGGAGGGATCATGGCTTGATAAACTCTAAGGCGAAAGTTTTTATCGCTTTTCTCGTTCTGTCTTTGGGGTATATAGAAATTAAGGAATGACCCACATTTTTAACTCTAGACATGCAATCATGGCTGTGATATGGGAAAAGGCACTGGCTAGCTACGATGAATTCGTTGAGATCCACATACCTGAGAGGAAGCCCCTGCCTCCACCCGGGTCCAAAATGAACTCGAACGAGTCGTTTATCAAACCCGAGGATGCGAGGAGAGCAGGCTACATAATACGGTCTGCTAACTTAACTCTTATTTCTCCAGGTGCACTTAGGAGATCTGTGGGAGATGCGCTGGAGGCGGAAACATGAGATTTTAGATGCGACTCAAATATCATCATCCGAACAGTTTTGGGTGAATCAGATTCAAGCACAATAGTTCAACCGATCAACATAGTTACAGGCTGTCCATGGCGTCTCAGAAACATGCTTACGGATATTTTTGGAACCTCCTACATCTTTTTTCACAGATTCAATTGTAAACATATTTTTAGAGAGGTTAATAGGGCCGCTGATTTTTTTGACAAATATAGGATGTGAATCACTAACGGATGTATTTTGGATGGAAGTCCCTCCTCCGGGGCTCAAGAATATTATGTCCTCTGATTCATCATGTTTTATGTTCAATAGATGAAGTCGATTTCCATTAAAAAAATATTTTGGAATTGTTTCCATGATATTCCTTTTTTTCACATTCTGTTGGCATTTATTTCAGCTGTTTTGCACTCGCTTATCCATTTCTTTTAAGAAAAAAACTAAACTTTACCACAAGGGTTGAGATGAAGTGATATATAGAATTTGAGTTTTATTAATGCAGAATATTTTCACAGAGAATCTCACTTGCCATAGTTAGAAATCTGACTCAAAACATCACAAACTAGTCAGGACGAAATCTCCGAAAAGAACAAAGCTTTACCAAAATAGATCGAAAATATTGAGTGGACACTTATCCTACAAAGAGACCATCAATTATGAGCTCCAACATGGTTTCCTTGCAATGCTTGCAAGGCCTCACCGGTTTCAAACAACCTGCAGATGTACCTATAAATCAGTGCTTTGTTCACAAAATTGCATTCAACGAGTATGGAACTGTGCCTCTTCTTATAGTACTATAGATGACAAGGTATATATGAACAAGTATGGTAGAATCATAGAACAACCATGATTATTTACTTACCAACATAAGCACAAATAAGGGAAGGTTTAACAGAAAAAAACAATTATGAACATAATTTACAAGACTCGCAACTATTAGTAGTGAAGTTTCTTATAGGAAGAGAGATAATGAAGAGAAATACACAAAACAACACCACCCTTAAGGACTAAAAGAAAAAAAAAAGAAACGACTCCTTTGACAATGCTCGAGTTACACTGACCATGCTGCACAAAGAAAGTGCTAACCTTTAACTTTAATGATTGGTTCTAGGACTCCACAAACAGCTGATCCACCTCAAACTTGAATCTATTAATCTGTTGCTCTTTTGTGCAGAATGGTCAACAGGACACATTCATAAAGACCATCATTTCTTCACAAAATAACCTAGAAGGACACCCAACAGAGCGACAATCATCATATGCAAGAAGGAGAAGCCACTACGTTGTCTGCTGACTTCACGCCGCATGAGCTCCTGCACATTATGTAACATTTCAATTATGAGAACTCAAAACTGAAGGATTTTACATTGAGAATAAAATATCAAACAAATTAAATTTGGTGTCAAAGAAAACGTCAAACTAAGAATTCACTTGTGTCTTATAATTTGTGTGACATATTTGAGTCACAATATTAAAAACTTTTATTCTTATTTCATGTAATCTCTTCTGCTGAATCTGTTCCATTCCTTTTGACATCATGAAATAACAACATATCTCCAATTCCAAGTGGCAATTTTCACTTTTTTCCTGCTATGTTGTCACAGCACATAAATTTTCATGCAGATCCCACTGGAGCTACTATGCTACGCTGATTTTGCTTGCACATTACAAATCAAGTGCATAATTTCTACCCATTCAGGAAGAAGTCAACAATGAAAGATACAATAGTCAATTTGATTGCCTAACCATCTCACCCGTCATTTCATCTGTCCTGATTGTTAAGCAATCTGTGAAAACTCCTCAGAGGATATCATGGTTGCTTAATATGTATACTACATATGCTGTTAATAGCAGAGTACACAGTAAGAGCTTGTTTCAGATTGAAGCTTAAGAATTTGTCCTTCTGGCATATTTACTTAACTACAGTATTCTAAAAATAGAAGGAATAAACAATGTAGAATCAAAAGAAGAAAGAAAACAAATCTAAATTGCTGCTGAAAATTTGAACACGTGAGAGCAGAATCAGAACTAAGACATTAGATCTACAACAGAAAAGAAATTTTTTTAAAGGCATATTAGTAATAAGTTTAATATCTTAACTTGTGTGTTTCGTTACTTTTCTCATAATACCTCTTCTATTTATTATAGTTTGTTTAGGAAATTTCTTGTTACATAATATAGGATTAAACAAATGGTTGAGACACAAGCACCCACTCATATTGTTATATCCCTTATTTTTTCCTTTGTATTCGAAGAAGAAATATGATGAACGATATGTAATCATGCCTCGTTCACTCTAGATGGTATATCGTAGAACCTAAGAGGATTACAAAGTGTCTCGGACGTTTAAAAACAGAAATAAGAGAAAAAAGGTAAACGTGTCCTGACCAGTTCTTGTCGTAGCTTATTGCTCTGCTGTATTGCAAGGTTCTTCTCATCGGTCAACTTTAATACTAGAGTCATGGCCTGGAAATGAAAGAAACAATTTCCACACTTGATAAAACTAATAACTACACAAGCTCTAGAATTAGCACTTAGGACTAACATGTTGCTTTTATATCTTCTATCACACTACAGCAACTAGAATAGAGGTATCGAAATCAGCAAGCCAAACTAAATGATACTGTCCCATGAGCACCTTTTAGTTGAATAGTAATAAGTTTTTTTGAGAGAAATGGAATAGTAATAAGTAATATGTTTAGAACTGGTATAGAGAAAAAAAAACAGAACATTCTACAGATATGATACTGTCCCATGAGCACCTTTAATTGAAAAAGTTAATTTGTTATAATTCTGAATGTAGAAATCTATATACAATAAAATAGTAATAAGATATTTAATATATCATGAAGCAACTGGTTTTGTTGGGATTATCCAAACTACAGATCCCACAGGAAGGCCAGCAAACTGATTTTTATGTAGTCTCTTAAAAGATTCATTGGGGATTTGATGTATTGCAATTTATGAAATTTTATTACCAATATTTAGTTGAATAGTAATAAGCAATTGCATATATGTCATGGCACCACTGGTTTTTGCTGGGAATATCCAAACAATAGAGCCATCAAGACCAATAAATTTCATCAAGATTATAAGGACCCCTGCAGAACTTGATGTATTGTAAACTGTGAAATTTTCTTTACCAATGTATTTATTATAACTAGGGTGTAATAGCCAATAAGCATAATGCTTTGCAACATTTCAAGATCAAGATAAAAAGCATCAGATTAACAAAATTGCGATCAAATCAGATCTGATTTATTCAAGGATGGAATGCACACTGAACTGCCTAACCCAGGAAGTTCGTGCCAGACCAGGCCAGTGCAGGGGTCCTTTCGATTCCCCTTTTACCAAGCTAAGCCAAATGCTGATATCCTTTTGTCACTCAAAACACCAAGAAACCTCTGATGGGAAACTTTATCTCAATAACTCACAGGGCCATGATTAACCAAAAAATATGCATATCCTCATCAGATTTCTGACAATGACATTATCCCATGGGGTTTCAAGACTTTCTCCACATCATCCAGTTACTCAACCGCCCAATTTTGTGCAATCAAGAAATCTGCTATGAATTTCCATTCACATAAATATAAGGTGTTGTTGGATGAATGAAGTTATATTAAGCCGGAGTTTCATTAATGTTCTTAAGTCTTACCAAATAACAGTTAAAGTCCCCAAACCTTATATATCAGAAAATTCAACCTCAAAACAATTTCTTTTCTACCAGTACTTTCACCAAGGAAAGACACAATAGAATTCAAGATATCACTCAGTATATTCCTAAGAAACAGCACCAGTAGAATGGAAACTAAATAATTACCCCTTGCTCCTCATCAGTAATTGTAGGAGGTTAAAATTAACACAGCAAACTCTTATCGAGAAAATTAACCAGATTTATTAATGATCAGATTCCTTTTACTTCAGATCACCAATATGAAATATGTCATCTAAGAAGAAAATACAACTTATAATCAATATTGTTCATATGTCAGTAAATACAGTTATTGCATATATGTAGCAGATAATTCAGGTCCATGTTAAGAAACACAACAAAAATAGTTTGTTTAAATAACTGTATACCTTAAAAAAAGTAATTGAGTAACAACATTCTAAAATCAGAACATATCATTTTCTCATGAGACATGATTCAGTAGCAACCTGAATAGATTGCGATTAGTTGAAAAACTAAGAAACACAGTTCCCAAACATATTTAGCTATAAGCAAATGAGCAACCAACCTCAGATGTCTTCTCTTCAGGTTCACCCTGCTCTTTCGAGGCCTGCACAGTTCATAATGAAGCAGTCAGAAAACCCTATTCCAAAAACAGTCAATTCGATTTCCCTCTGTGTGTATCAAACTTACAGAATAGAATTCTCTCATGATCATGTTCCCATCTTCGGATGGTGAGTGTCTTGATGGTGTACCCTCCCCAGATTCCTCTGGAACTGGTGAAGGAGGTTGCTGTGGAAATACATATGTGACTCGCAATCTAACCTCGTCCACCTTATTACCCGAATCTTTAGAGAACTGAAATGAATCCCCACAGTCAAAACATTAATTTCCCCCAGTTATCTTATACAGTAGGTTTTGGAAATCATGAGGCAAGAGACAGCAAGGAGAACCATTTCTTGTGTAATATCCTTCACAGCAGTTGTCGAGCTTGTGATGACGCTCTGAATCAGAAATTTGTCTTTGGGCTGCTGCATGTCTGGAGGAGCCTCACTCTGCGGCTGCATCGTAACTACACCAAAAAATTCAACTTCTTAGATGAAACCTCGAAAGATTGGGAATTAAAACCACAAAAGAAAGAAGAAGACGAAAAAAAAACGAATTTGCAATCAGTAAGGCGTTAGCGTACCGACGACATCGCAGATGGATCGTGGCAACACGATCCCTGCGTTTGGCCTAACGCAATACTTCTTTGGGCTCGTCGTCTTGACCTGAACACAGGAATTCACCGAATAAAACTAAGAAAAATTACAACTTTCTACAAATTCCTATAATTCAGCATCGAATTGGCCTCCCGATGCTCAAATCAATGAAAAACACAGAGAATTAGAATTGAGCAATACCTTGAAGGCCACGAAATCATCAGTCTTGTTAGAAAGCTGAAGTGAGCGGGATATGTGCCTATTCAGTGCGACTTCTCGGATGAACGAAATAACAACAACAAGGCCATCAAATTTGGATACAGAGATGTAAACAACTTGGAAAAGATGAAATTTTTGAGACAAAAGCCAAAGGGCAGGAGGTTTACAAGGGAATATGAGCTCGAGGGGATCGATTCCGAGGAGTTCTCCAGCGCTCATCTTGAAATCTCCCAGTCGTGATCCCGGGAAGCTTTTGAGTTTGAGGGGAATCGATGCGCGGAGCAGACGACGAGGATGAATTGTGTGTAACAGAGACAATTTGGTGGCGACAGAGAAGGAAAAATTAAATTATTGCTCCCGTTAAAAAATTTTTTAATATGAGAGAAAAAATTTAACCTTCATCGTAGATTTAGTATTAAAGATTTAGATAATATTATATTTTCTATTTAATTAAGGAGTACTTATATTGAATTTTTTTGGGCTGCGTTTAATTATGTTTTTCTAATATGCTGTGCAAGAAAGCACTTTTGAGAAGATGGATGTTTGATAAAAATTTTTCACTTGTTATTCTCTACAAATTTTATAGATCAAAGCTGCTTTTGTCTGTTTTTAATAAAATTCAACAATCCTCGTGTCTAAAAAAGCTCTTTGCTAAAAAGCAGTCAAACTTTTTTTGAAAAAAATGGATCCTCTCAAACGCAGTCTTAATAATTAGTTGGTTGATCGGAATCAATAATCATTTACCACTAATTTAACTCAGTATTTTTTTAAAAAATATGTTCTTTATAAAAGTTATTTTTTATTACTTTATTTAGTTGTGTGTGACATTTAGGATGCATAGATAAATTAAAAATGTGTTTCTATTATTAAGACTATGGAACTAAAATTATAGGAAATTAAGATATTCATATTTATAAAATAAATTTTGGGGTTTAAATTTATGATGAAAATATTTAACACAAATAGAATGATCTATCAAACTGAAGCCAAAATATTTAGTTCAAAATTCGTTAGAAAAAGTGATCGAAAATGTTAATTTTGAAATTCATTTTTCTTGTAAATCATAAATATATATTATTATGGAGAAAAAGAGATGTGTGGAACTAATTAGAATCGTTTGATTTTAAATTTGTGATTGAAATTAATGTAATTGAATTAAATTATTAAAAAATAATTAAGTAGTACTTAAACCACACTTCTCATTAGCCACAAGTAAAAAATCAAATATTTACTATATGAAATACTATTTATCATGCTTAAATTAGATTAATATAAGATGTGCGTGACTATAAATTTTTTTTCAAATTGGGGAGATTTTCTCATAATACTAGAATTTATTTTGTAACTATGCCGCTTGTGCGAATTCGTTTTAATAGTGAAGTTAATTATATAAGTGATTCTTGAGAATGGCTCAACGTCTTTTCTAACACTAAGATAAAAAGTAATATAACATCTTTTTTAATTAAATTGATTTCAAACATTAAATATAGGATAAATTTTATTTTTATTATCATCTTTTAATTACAAAGGAAGGCCTAATACAAAAAATGAAAAAAAACTAAGTTTCAGTAGGATTAATTGACTGTTTGACATCTTATTACGGGAGTAACATTAAGTTTTCATGATAGAATTTTTTTTAAGGAAAAAAAAAGATATATCTTTTCCTTTTTCAACTCTGATGAGATTAATTCATAGTCAAAAAATTAATAAATAAGAAGTAAAATGAAATTGGAGATCTCTTATCTATAGGTGAGCTATTTTCCACAGCATCTTAAAAAAATAATTATACTTTCTTTAAATAATAATTTCACATTAGAATTAGGAATAATATCATGTTTTTTATTTATTCAATAGGAAAAATGAAGGTGGCACGTTACTATCTCCTCAATCGCAATTAGATTTTTATCTTTTCTATTTTTTGAACCATCATAAATTTAATATCCTATTATTAAAAAAATAAATAATATAATATTAATTAATTAAATAGATAATACCTTCGTTAAACCCTTTACAATAATAAATAAACTTCCTATACTTGCAAGATGAAAATTGCTAAACAGGTCTTCTTTTGTAAAGAAGACACGACATTTTTATTATCATTTTATTTATTAAACGTCTAAAGCAAATAATTATATATTTATTCGGCAGAATAATTAAGAGGGCAAGAAGTGTACAATGCTATAATTTATAACAGTTTACTCCTCCTCATATTATTGATGTGAGCCTATTAATCCAAGTTTATATTAACATATTTATACTTAAATATGATTAAAATTGGACCGTGTTGTAATATAAAGCGTTATTCGATAATTAATTATTATGTATATTAATTGAAGCTTCGGGTCCCGGCCTATAAAATCCTCAACGTGGGTTAAACGGGCTCAAAAGTCCAGTATGATAGATCTACTGTAATAATTGGTAACCATTTTTTTTAATGCCTCTTAAGACCTATAAGAGACTTGTAAACTTATTTGTTTGTAACAACTATTTTTAACATACCTATTTTAGGTGACTTCTGGGAAAAAAAAATATAAGAATGGATTTGATCAAAATTTTTAACATACCTATTTTTAATTGTGATTTGATCAAAATTTTTCTTTTACAGGCTCGGGCTGAAAATCTACCATCCTATTTCAGTAGATAGTAGAGAAGGGATCTATTTTTCTCAAAAGAAAAAAAATATATAAACATCAAAGGAAAAATTCTTTTAGTAGATTTTTAATTCCATAATTAATTAAGTAAATAAATATGAGGAACGTGATATTACTCGCGAAGGTGTCGAAATTATATGTGAAGCTAACAAATGAAACTCTGAACTTATCGTCCCTTCTGAAGCATAGAAAGAGATCAAATTTAATATGCTTTGTGCATTATTACTAGTGAGTTGAATATGCATTAGGATTATTATGTATAGTAAGTAATCGAACAACTATATACAAACTTGTATATCTATATGTCTATATGCATTACATATAGTTTAAAAGTTATAACCTAATTAATTTATGTCATTACGAATCTCACATCTAGTTATCATGAATAAAATTCTAAGTAAAATTAATTCGCATTTAAAAATATTCGAATTAAAAACCTATTCTTTATCTCAACTCTATCTAAATTTTTAAAGATAGAGTAGTGATTCATAAAAATTGTTGATGAATTGGAGGTTTACTATTCATTTTGAGATCATTATAATATTAGATGCCTTTCTTGCTTATCCTATAAAGTATTTTATTTTATTGATCATTATTAATTAATAAATTGATAACTTGACTGTCACATGCGCCTGAAATTTGTTTATTCTCAGAAAGTTTATTACTGTATTATTAAATGAATACTACATCATAATAAAATATAAACATATCCTTTACAAATAATAGAAGGAAATGCAACTTCATAATATTTTTTATTGTATTTGACTCCAAAGTTGTATAATAATTGAAATACTGTAAATAATTTTCATGGAATAGTAGTCCTTTAAAGAATAAGAAAAAGGATAAAACAGTGTTTTTTATGATTTTTGTATCCTCCGTTATTTCTAAAAAAAGGTAAGAATATTATTCCATAAAATTTTAATTTTAGAAAAAAAAGCAATATAAAATTGAGAGAGCTCCCTCTATGAAACCGTTATATTAAGTTGGATAGAACCGGACATGTTCGTATCGTGTTCAAAGCAAAGGTTTGGTTTTAGGGTTTTTAGCGGGGGTTTAAGTATCGGTCCTTTCTGATTCGTGTGCCGCACTGCCGCCTTCTTCCTCCCGTCCGTCGTCGTGCTTGTGGAGCAGCCGCCGGTGCGTCGGCGTGTCTCGTCCCCCTCGCAGCTCTAACAGAGGAAGGCCGCGATCCGGACGCCTTTCGCTGCCGCCGCGACCTCCGCCAAGCTTTTCGGTCTTTTTTCGTGCTTGTGGAGTCGCCATCGCTGCCTCATCCAGCCCTCGCCGCTTCCTCCACGAGGGAACCATACCGCCGCCTTGCAAAGCCCCCTGCCGTCACCCAGCAAGACTACCGCCGCCGCCGCCGCGAGCGAAGTCTGTCGTCGCGCCGTGAGCTTGCTGCCGCTTCGCAAGCCTTCCGACGCCCTGCGAGATTGCCGCCTCTGATGCTTTGATCTGCTGATTGCACTGAGCAGGAAAAAAGGTAACTTGTCCTTGTTAATCTTCTTGAGGCTGATTGTTGAATGATGTCTGTACTTTTTTTCCGTTCAATTATATGATTGTCTTGATGGTTTGTACAATATTGTGAATCGTTATGCATTGAACTCGAATTTCAGGTCAATAAGTCGCACGTATTCACAAATTCCAGGGAATCTGAAAATTTCTTCCTTTTTCGCTCTTTTTTTTTGCCTAATTGCTATTGAGAAGTAGTACGATAGATATACATATCCTTGATTTCTGTTGCGGAGAGTGCAGGTGAAGAATTGCAGACTCCATGCCTGCTTTATTTTTTTCTCATAATTTCACATGTAGGAAGGGGAATTTGGGTTCGGGTGTGGGTGCGACGATTGGATTTTGCTTATGGTCAAATTTTCTTATCCCAGTTTCTTTGTTTGTTCCAGGTATCAATGGCTGCAGATTCTGGTGATGCGTCACAGTCCCATAAGTCTCATCGTGCCCACAAATCGGGCGCTAAGGCGAAGAAGAAGAAGTCCGACAAGAATACTGAAGAGGATGCCAAGAAACAGCGAAACCCTAAGGTTTGTCTCAATTACCTATTGCATTGTGGATTAATCTGTTATGAGGTAATAATTTCCGGGCATGCTGATATTATGTTTCTAGAAAATCTCTTGTTTTAGTGAAACCTCGCTAATTCTTAGCTCTAAAAACTATGAACATCACGGCTTGAAGTGGAGCTGCCAAACATCCAGAAGTGCTGCATAACACCACTGCTTACTTGTACTTTGTCCCCTTCACCTGCTTATATTCCTGCAACCACAATATAATAGATGTCGCTACTGGCGTGCTTTATGTTTTCTCTTTTGTTCTTTGTGGAGATATGCTTGCTGGAAATTTCATTCAGAATAAATGTTGTGAGATGTCACGTAACATGTCCACTCTGTTGAAAGTCAGTGCACCTGAAAATAATATGTTGTGTTATTTTGGTGTATGAACTTCAAATTCTGTGTTTATTGGTGTTCACCTTTTCTTTGATATCATTTTGTGAAATTGACCATAGAAATGGCAGATATGTTAAATGTTGGGATTATCAGGGTTCGCTCCTAGTGTAGGTACTTGCACATTCAGCATTGGTAGGTTCCCATCAGTTAAATGACATAATGTTTTTCTTTTTGTTCTAGGCATTTGCTTTTAATTCAACGGTAACGGCCAAACGTCTTCAGGCGCGTACTGCAGAGATAGAACAACGCAGACTCCATATACCAACCATAGATCGCTCAATAGGGGATGAGGCCCCTTATATTGTGGTTGTGCAAGGTCCTCCAAAGGTGTGTAGTTCTTTAATCATCGAGAATAAGTTTGTTTAGTTTCATCATAGTACCTCTCAAACAAAAGTTCCATCACAGCAAGTTGTTTTTTGAGAAGAAAAAAAGTAATTTTATGTGATTCATTATGGATGCTTTTGCAGGTTGGTAAATCCCTTGTTGTAAAGTGTCTTGTAAAGCACTACACTAAACAAAATCTATCTGAAGTTCGTGGTCCAATCACTATCGTATCAGGTTTGTTTACATTGATTTTGCATTTTGAATTATAAGGATCTAAATTTGCTTTCAAATTTGCTTTCAACTGTAAGGGAATTTATTATTCAGATATCATTTAGTGAAATTTTTTAGAGGGTTAACAACAGGTTGTATGATTTCAAATTATAACAGGTAAACATAGGAGGGTGCAGTTTGTGGAGTGTCCAAATGACATTAATGGTATGATAGATGCTGCAAAAATAGCCGACCTTGCTCTACTGTTAATTGACGGGGATTTTGGTTTTGAAATGGTAAGACAATTTTGTCATCCATCTTCTATTTCATGGAGTAAAACCTTTTCACTTTATGTTCTCATATGCTTGAGGTTTTTTAACCAGGGTAGAGGACAATCACTGTTACATCCTCGCTATTATCGTTTTAGTTGTAGGCATAGCACGACTTAATATTCTTGTCCTTTCAAAACAATTCGAAAAAAGTGCTTCAAAACAAAGGTTTCTTTATTTTATTTTGTGTTGCTTCAAGGAAATGCATTATGGGAGTTCTACTAGATATTTGGATGCAATAACGTTTCTTGTGACCAAATATGTTTACATATTTAGATATTTGAATGTACATTTATGACATTGAAATTCAAAATATTTCAAAGCTTACTCTAATATGTACTATTTTGCTTTATACCCCGAAGACAGCCTCTAAGCGCATAACAATTTTCGTGTTGTTGTTATTCTGATTGCTTTGTTATTTGTTGTCTTTCATCTTTTCTTATTGTACATTGTAGTATAAGATACGGAATTCGTTTAGAGGGATAATATAATGAATTTTATTCTTAAATCTTTTGCAGGAGACCTTTGAGTTCCTTAACATTATGCAGGTTCATGGTTTCCCTAAGATTATGGGAGTCCTGACGCATATTGATAAATTCAAGGATGTTAAGAAACTAAGGAAAACAAAGCAGCGTCTGAAGCATCGATTTTGGTCGGAGATTAGAGAAGGGGCTAAGCTGTTCTATTTGTCTGGACTTATTAATGGAAAGTAAGTTTTTTTTTTGGTAAACGAAAAGTAAGATTTAATCGACATTTAATTGTTCAATTTATTGTGTCTTACATATTCGGAGGTTGTCTTAATCCATTGTTGCTGCTCTCTTATATTATTCATCACAGATGGAGTTTCCTAGCACTTAAATTTGTACTCATCATAAAGTCTTACATTTGCATTCTCACAGAGTTTACCTTCATAAGTACATTTGTTTATGGTTCTCTGTGGTTATGCACATAGAAAAAACTTTGCATATGATAGGCCAGAGATGTACATATGTTTAAAATGTGTCAGGAGATGCTCCTCCCTTTTGAGGCCCCTGTATTTTGAGGGAGAGAAAATTCCTGGAAAAAGTAGGTGTTTGTGGATAGATAAAAGGGGACAGAGGTAAATGAGAAGGAAGAGGGGAAAATCTTTCCCGCATTCAACCCCAATCTGGGGTTAAAAGTTTTTTTTGTCATTTGAAGGGGTATATCCTTGAATATGTTGAATTTTTCTCCTTACCTCCACTCCCTTTCTTTGACCTCAATTCAAACAGACTCTAAGGAAAACCTTATTGCTATAAATTGACTAAAGAAATAATGAGATCAACGATCTATCCATAAGTCTTGATGAGGCCTTTCTTTGTGGACTATTTTTTGAATACCTTCTTGATGGATTATAATCCCTTATATCATCTAGTGTGAAAATATTCCTATTTAACTTTAATTAAAATATGATTTTCCTGAGATCAAACTCTTAGTGCTTCCATTATCTTGGTCATCTTTAATGATCATTACATGTGATGAAAGAAAATTTTCTCCTGCCCTCCTCTGACCTCAATTCAAACAGGCCATAAGGAAAACTATTGCTATAATCTAACTAAAGAAATAAATCTGAGATCAATGATCTATCCATAAGTCTCATTGAGGTCGTTGTTTATTGACTCATTTTTTGGAAGACCTTTGTGGATTATAATCCCCAATATCTTTTAATGTGAAACTGAGTCCTATTAACTTAAACTGTACTCATTTTTTCCTGCAACCATACTGATAGTGCTTCCATTATCTTGGTCATCTTTAATGATCATTATATCAGATAAAAGGAAATTATAGAGAGCCAATCATATGTTGTGAACATTTAAATCTATCTTTATGTGACTACCATGTCCTTAAGCAGTTAATTGTAATGCTTCTCTATATGTGCATGAAATTTCACTTGTGTTTTCTTGTAAACTAAATATGTATGAATATTTAGTTTGTGTAGCCTTTCTTGGCAACCCCAATAATAGAATATCCTGCTAGAGCTTATCTTTCTCTATTTATCCTGGTGTAAGTAGCTGATATTTTCGTAATTGCACATGGATATCCTAAAAAAGTGCATGTTGAATAGGGGTTACCCAAACTAGTCACTCTGCTGTAAAATAATTGTGATTGATATGCTAATGATGGTCATTACCTTTGCATGCTAACAGGTACCCCAAACGTGAGATTCATAATCTTGCTAGATTTATCTCTGTCTCTAAAAAGGAAAAGTTATCATGGCGATCCTCACATCCTTATGTACTGGTTGACCGTCTTGAAGATGTGACTCCTCCAGAGAGAGTGCATATGAATAAGAAATGCGATAGGAATGTTACATTATATGGCTATCTTCGAGGTAGCAATCTGAAGAAGGGTTCCAAGGTTTGTCTTCATACTTTCTTGTGGTTTCACATTCTGAAATATCCTGAATGAGCTTTCTCATGTGTTTTCGCTGTATTATTTTGTGAGACAAATAACTTGAGCTTAGGTTCTTCTTTGCTATACTTTTTTATTGTATTATCGAAGTAACACTACTTCGAGTTGCTTATTCATGGTACTTTTATTACTTTGAATGAAGACACTGTTTTCTAGAGCTTGCCATGACTTGAGTGTTTGTGACATAAAATGCAAGGCAACACTTGCAAGAGTTTAGTTTCATCCTCAATCTTTTGTTTTCCTTTATGTACTTGTAAAGACAATTCGAAAAAGAAAGATATAAAGATGCTTGTAGCCCAAGGTTGTCAAGTTCAAGTTTATGTCTAAACTCTTTTTTGGGGGTAAACTCGTATCATAAACTCGATACGTGCATATTTAATGATAATAACTTTTAAAATCACATCAAATATATTTGATAATTATTTAAAAATACTAAAATGATATCAATAATCATTAAATCAAAATTCATAAATCACAAATTTAAAGGAGTTCAATCTTAATTCATTTAAGGACGTAAAGTTCCAAAATATAAATTCAATTGATGCTACGTAAATTCATACAATAAGATCCTAAAATTACATAAATATATGTATAAAGTAATTAGTATATTCTTAATTAGATATATATTTTTTATTTTTCAAGAATTATAATTTTGTTGTCCTCATTATCATAATCATCATACCATGTTGGATTCTTATAATATATTTGTTCCTCATATTATTTAATTTTTATTTAAGCATCATGGTATAAAGAATGAACTAGAAAAAGAAAAATTATTGGCAATCCAATATTAATATACCGGTACAATAATGTTATATTATTCTAATATTTTTTGTATCATATTTTAATTTATTTTAATGTTTTTTTAAATATTAGTAAGTTCATAAAAAAAATGATAGTGAAGAAAGAAGTAACAAAAGAGGAAAAAATTATAGTTATAATGAAAAGCAAAAGAAGCTACATAGAAAAATCGTTAAAAAGTTGTTAGCAGTGGGTTTTGAACTTGCAACCAGCTGCAGTCTAGTGCCTCCAGTAACCAATATGCCACCAACAAATGTGTCGCAAATTCTTCACGTCAGCTATTTGACGCTAAACATCAAACGAATTTAATGAGTAACTATGCAATTATGAGTTTAGACTGAGTCATTGATTTTGTACCCTGGAAATTTAAAATCATAAGTTTTTATGTATTAAAGCTAGTTTTTGACAACCCTGTTGTAGCTCAGTTATCACATTTGATTTTGCATGGGTTATCATTATATGGCAAATATGCACTTGTTTGTGTCTTTAGTTTTTCATGGAATGTGTGATTTTGAACTTTGCCATAATCAAACGATATATATATGACGATTCTTGTTAACAACTTATCAGGATGACTAGTGGTTTACCCTTTTATGTCTGGCACTGTCGGACATCTGTAAAAGATACCAAATAACTATCTTATAATTGCATGCAGGTGCACATTGCTGGTGCAGGTGATTTTAATTTATTTGGGGTCACAAGTCTACCTGATCCTTGTCCTCTTCCATCAGCTGCAAAAAAGAAGGGACTTCGTGACAAGGAGAAACTTTTCTATGCACCAATGTCTGGTCTTGGTGATCTTCTTTATGATAAGGATGCTGTCTACATAAACATAAATGATCATCTTGTTCAATTCTCTAAAGTTGACGAAAATGATGGAGAACCAGGAAAAGGTATTAAAATTAATATGTATGGAGTCATAATTGAAACACAACTTACTTTCCTAGAGCCTTATTTCATCTTGAGATTCATATACTTATATATTGTTCTGGTTAGTTTGGAATGTGCTTTCAGAGTTTTGTAGTATGCTAGCCATGTTTTGTTGATTTGTTCAAAGACTGGTATACGAGCACCTGAAATGCATATTGTTCCATAAAATGGGAAGCTTCATGAGCACTTTCTTGTACCAAGTTCACTGGTCTATGGGTAAGTTGGGGGTTGAATGTAATATCCTCTAGTTCTAGGAATATACGTATTTTTTTGTGAAGGGACATTGTACCAATATCTTTCCTGTCCTTTGAGATGCTCGCTTTCAAGCCTTATGCCTTAATCCAATGCAAATAATAATGTAACATAAAATATAAAGTAAGCTGTATATGTAGTAATTTCTGAACAACTTACATGAACTGGCCTGAAATTCATTGTTTAGATGAATAATTTCCTCTAAAGAGTTCAACATTATGTCTATAGAGTTAAATATTTTGTTTGTGGTAGCGCCTAAGAGTATCTTTTTAGTGCTCTGATGCAACTTATTTGGAAAGAGGAAGCTTCTTGCAATTCTACTTTGGTAGGTAGGGTTGTAGGCATTCACTGAGCGAATGCAGATGTGGCACATCTTCAGAAAAAGCTTAAAGCATTAGGACATAATATTTTGAGCACATGATGGTTCGGAAAATAGTGAAACTTATAGTTAAAGCAAAATGTATTGGATATTAATAATTGTAATATCCTTTTTCCTATTTGTTTTTTGCTCATGAGTTTGGTAACACCTTTTCAGCAAAGAATGATGCTGGCGAAACCTTGGTGAAAACGCTTCAGAACACGAAATATTCTATAGATGAAAAGTTGGAACAAAGTTTTATAAATCTCTTTAGTCGAAAACCTCGTCCTCTGCTAAGCATGAATGATGATGCCAATGAGATGTCAAACAATCATGACAGTGCTGCTGGACATCATGAAAATGGAAGCGATCATGGACAACATATGATGTCTGATGATTTAGAAACTTCGGATGATGACGAATCTGGAGAAAATGAGGCAGACAGTGAACCTGGAAATACTAGTCCAGACCTTGATTATGCTTTAAAGGGTAATCATGAAGTACAGTCAGACCTTTTTGACCATGGTTTGAAAGAGAATGTTGAATTTCATAGTGGAAGGTTCAGGAGAAAGGCCATATCACCTTCTGATAAGAATCTGGAGGTAAGCATATTTGTTTATTCCTCAACTACTCGTACTTCTGTTGTCAAAAGTTTTATTGTCTTCTGCCATTGTCAAAATCCTTTTCTGTCGATGTGGTTTTCTTTTGTTGACGCCACGATTGATAGGATAATAATATTGATTGCTTCTGGAGTTTAGATGTGAATATATTATATTCTATGGAATTATATGATAACCTATAGTACCAGTTATGCATTATATTCTATGGAATTATAGGGTAACATATAGTACCAGTTCATAGGGTAACATATAATACCAGTTATGTGTTTTCTTTTTCATTTTACTTTTTAATTGTTTTCCTAATGATGTATGAGCTTAAAACATGGTAATTCGTGATGTTTCAGAACAAGCACATATTTGAAGTTGATGTGCACTAACATAATCATGCTATAAGAAATAGCATTTTTTGTATAATAAAGTCATCCTTGTGAGATAGTCAGTGTAGATTTTGATAAGTAAATACAGTTCAATCTCTGATAGTCATTTTGTATCATGATGCATAATTTTCCGTCATATAAATTCATGTTTGTAATTGGTCTTCAAAAGATTATATGAGCTGAACTGTGGGCTTAGGTATTTGCATCAGAGATGGCTTGAATTTCCATGATCGTGAATATTGTTGATGGTAGAAATTCAGAAAATTGATGATTCTTCTATTGTGATATTTTGCTTCTAAGTTCTGTACAATGGTAACTCCTTCCCGTGAAGGACGGCATTAGAAATAATTTATCTTGTTTTGTGATGAAAAAATCAATTACCTAGGAACAAACGAACAACAATAATTTTAGGCGATAATTGTGTTTGGGGTTGTGGTCTCTTAAACATATATTTGCTGGAAAATGATGCAAAGTACTCCACAAAGCAATCATACTTATTCTTTTTCTCTTAAGAAACTAATTTTTCCATACTTATTCCTTAAGATCTTTTCTCAAAAGAAAAGTTAGGTGTTGGTGCTGAATTCTGGCACTTCTCTTTATTATACAATCATGACATGAAGAAACAGTATTTTCTGTAAAAGATAACATCTGAAATATTTTTCTTATTTTGAGATGCGAATTTGATTTCCTGGACATACACAAATCATAACAATCTTAGGTGATAATTTCTGTTCGAGGAGGTTGTGTGATAAACATCTTAAGCATATGATGGCTGGATGGCTAGAAGATGAAGCAGAATACCCAGAAAGCAGACAAGCATATGCTTTTTGAATCTTAAGTGCTAAAGTCTTAAGATGTTTTCTCAAAGAAATAAATGAAATGCTAGACTTTAATGTAGAATTTTGGCGCTTCTCTCTATTGTATAATCATGACATGAAAAAAAATAAAATTTTGTTCCCTGTTTCATTCCATTAGTTATTTTTTTCAAGCAATTGGCGATGGTGTAAACAAAATTTTAATATGCCAAAAGTTAATGGCTAGATAGTTTTGAACCAGTCTCTTGTCTGCTCAGTTCAGATTGGGTGAACCGGACTGAGAGCAAGGGATTCAACTTCCCCTCTCTCAAACTTAAGGCCTGATTTGTGGAAAAAAATGATAGGAAAAGAGAAATTGAATGGAATCCTGAATCAAACTGCTCATCTGTTGATTCAGTATTAACCGGTTAGCTTTGTTTTGTTTGGTCATAGGGTTTTTTTCTGATCCTTTGTTGTGTATTTCTTTTAGAGGACATTTGTTTAAGATTTCGATCTTTTCTTTTAGGACAATTAAGGTTTGTCTATAAAGTCTGATGATTCATGTTCTTAGCTGTTTATTTCATTTTCCTATTCACCAGGAGTCTGGGGATGATGACATGCCAGATTCTGAAGAGGATGGTGTAGATGATGACTCGTTCGCATCAGAATCATCAGAAAGTGGGGAAGATCAAGACACAGGTGCTATTTCTTATTTCATCATGTTTGGCTTCTTAGGGATCAAGGCTTGTGTGTTGCAATCTCTGTAGCCTAAAATTTGATTCGCTCTATTACTGAGTATGAGTAGAGTTGTGGTTCACTATCATGGATCTGCATTATTCTATGGCACCAAAAGTCGATAATATTGTACAATATCTATTCGAACTGGCAATAACTAACCTCTGCAAGAGTTCTGCTATCTTTCTAACTTCTAACAATGATTGCAGAGGTCAATGGTGAAAATGCCTCAAAGTGGAAAGAGACACTAATTGAGAGGACTTTGTCAAGAAGAAATGTCAACCTAATGAAACTTGTATATGGGCAGACTGCAACTACATCAGCAACCAGCGAACAACAAGTACGTGACAGCAGTGAGAGTGATGATAGTGATGAAGAGTTCTTCATGCCTAAAGCAAAGGAGCAGGTATGCTGTTGTGTGGTTTACTGACCAATTATCCATGTAGACAAAGACTTGTTCTTAGTTATTCTGGATCCAGTTTATATGTATTTTATTTTGGAGCCGATTGTTCCTGATAATAATAACGAAAGATTGCTTCCTCCCTAAATTGCTGCAGAAATCGAATGATCCATTGAGTAATGACGATGTTAATGTAGAAGACTGTTCAAGGTTTACTAGTATGGCACTAAAAGACTGGTCAAACGAAGACCTTATCAAAAGTGTCCGTGACCGCTTTGTCACAGGAGATTGGTCCAAGGCTGCTCAAAGGGGAGTAGAAACAGAAAATGTGGAAGACGATGAATATGGTGACTTCGAAGACCTGGAAACAGGAGAGGTTCACAAGAGCCACACAGCAGGTGAGATTTGAACTGACCATGGAAATAGTGTAGCGAAGGGAGAGTGTGAATTTAAAATGATTTCTCTTCATGCAAATTTTTTATGTTGAATATCCTTGTCTGGTTCAAACAGGAGATTCCCACAAGACAGCTGACAAGGACATCAAAACTGATAATCGAGATGATATAGAGAATGAAGAGCGGAGACTGAAGAAACTGGCTCTTCGTGCAAAATTTGATGCTCGGTATCCTTGTCTGTTAGCTTTGTTTCCCTTACTTCACTATCCTGACTTTAATTTTATCCTTAATGGTTACCATATGACAGTAAGTTCAGATGTTTTTTCGTCTCTTTTTTTCTTATTTTCCCATATTTTTGGGGCTATTTTTCCTTCTCTTTACTTGTCTTTTCTGTGTTACATGTATTTTCATGTTTCTTGTAAATATATATTGTTGTGTTAGTAGCCTTGACTAGAATCCAGGGATGATGAATCTGAACTTTCCGATGACGATGATGGTATGGAAAAAGGGAAGAAATTTCGGAAGAATCAATCTGGTGGGGATTATGTTGAGAAAGTACGTGTGCACAATAAGACAATTATTGGATGTATCCTATGCTGCTTTGTAGAAATGAACATACTGTTTTGTTTTTTGAGAAGAAAATGAACATACTGTTAAATATTCCCTGATGTTTTTTTTCAGCTGAAGGAAGAGATTGATCTCCGAAAACAATTGAATATATCTGAACTAGATGAGCTGGATGAGGCTACTCGGGTAGAGATTGAAGGCTTCAGGACTGGCACTTACCTAAGATTAGAAATTCATGATGTTCCTTTTGAAATGGTGGAGCATTTTGATCCATGTCACCCTGTTCTAGTTGGAGGTGTTGGACTTGGGGAGGAAAATATTGGGTACATGCAGGTTTGTACTTCTGTCAAAATGTATCTCTTTCAGTTTACGAGTGTTCATATTATCTTTATGGTCAGTTAGTTCTTGCGAATAGAACTCAGTACCAACAATTTCCAAGTTAATTTGACAGTGATTCAAATTGTCTGTTGGATATCGCCACATTTCTGCATAGAAATCTTTACTGTAGTTTTACTTTCTTAGGGTATCACTGTGCTTGATGATGATATTGAAGCATCAATTAAAATCTCATAGAGATGTTCCACAGTGGGCAGTTGGTTCTATACTAGGCTTGTACCAGGCATTCTATGCACCGGTCGATACAGCTCAGTATGCTTGTGTAGTTAAGCTACCAGTTTGATGACTGAGCTTCTGGTGGTGCAAAGATTGAAAAACTTGGTGCTCATATATTTGTCCATATGTATGTGCGCTTTCAAGACAACATGCATGCCTTATTCTGTTTTGTTGCTCAAGTTTCTTCATCATGATGGAGCTTAGCTTGGGCATTAGCTTCTTAGCACCTCATGGATTGTATCAGCTTTATATGTATTTGATTGTTTGGACTTGATGCAATACTACATGCTAGCAGTTAGTGATGGCTGACTGCCCAAAATTTATTATAGCATTATATTTTGAAGGTTTATGTTTTGTTCTGCTTCTGTTTGTCTAGGCTCGCTTGAAACGTCATCGGTGGCACAAAAAAGTACTCAAGAATGGGGATCCAATTATTGTTTCAGTTGGCTGGAGGCGTTATCAGACGATCCCTATATATGGTATTGAAGATCTTAATGGCAGATATCGCATGCTTAAATATACACCTGAACACATGTTTTGCTTAGCCACATTTTGGGGACCTCTTGCCCCTCCAAAAACTGGAGTTCTTGCTCTACAAAGCTTGTCAAACAATCAGGTAAATCTGGATTCATGAATCTCAGTTCTTGTCTTTAATAATGTGGCCAATTTTCATTGCAATTCTGTAGCATCCCTCATAACAATCAGTTCTGCCTCAGGTGATTACTTTTCTGTTTTATTCTGAAAGTTGAAAATGTTTTACAGGCTGGATTCCGTATTTCTGCTTCGGGCATGCTACAAGAGTTCAACCATGCCGATCGGATAATGAAAAAGCTCAAACTCGTTGGCTATCCATTAAAGATCTTTAAGAAAACAGCACTAATAAAAGACATGTTTACATCAGATTTAGAGATTGCTAAGTTTGAAGGTGCAACCATTCGAACTGTCAGCGGAATCAGAGGGCAGGTTAAAAAGGTTGTGCTTTATGGTACTAGATTTGATATCTGGCACTTTTTTGAGAGTATATTTATCTTACTTCTGTTTGATTGATATTTAATTTGTGAAGCAAGTTTGTCACATAGTTTCTGTTCTTTAGAGCTACTAACTAGTAATATTTCTAGTTATTCAGAGTTCTTGATTATAACATTAGCTAATGAGATAGTCCTTCTTAAGAAAGAGCTACTGTGACCTTTCTTTCTTCACTTTGCCATGATGAAGCATTAATGTAGTGACACTACTAGCAATTTCTCTAGGCTCCCGTCCATCCTTTTGCAAATCCTGTTGAAAGTGCTCATGATTTGATGAAAGATTATGGTATTGCTGGCACATATAGAATTGAACATATTAAGATGTCTGCATTTTTTTTCCTATTTGTCAACAAAAAAGAGACAATTCTTCTAGAAATGATTGAGATGGTGTGTTATATTTATGGTTGGATGCAAAGGCATGAAGTAGGAAATGACAAGCATTTGTTTTCTTCTTCTTAAAGTGAAGGGAGAGTCCTCAAGAAGTGTTATAAATGTGGTTTATCTTTTATGCCAGGCTGCAAAGGCAGAAGTTGGAAATAAGCCAAAGAAAAATGGGGACAATATAAAAGAAGGGATTGCAAGATGTACATTTGAAGACAAAATCCTAATGAGTGATATTGTTTTCTTGCGCGCATGGATTCCTGTGGATGTTCCAAAATTTTGTAATCCTGTGACGTCAGCTCTACAACCTCACAATGAGATATGGAAAGGCATGAAAACAGTTGGTGAACTCCGGCAGGAAAACAATATTCCAGTTCCATTTAACAAAGACTCAGCTTACAAGGTCAACTTGTTTTCTATTTGTCTGGGTTCTTGCTTTTATCTGTATTAATTTGTTATTTCACAAATCTTGTTTTCTTGATCCAGCCCATTGAGAGGAAGCCCAGGAAGTTTAATCCATTAGTTATTCCAACAAAATTGCAAGCAGCTCTTCCATTCGCTTCGAAACCAAAAGATAAAACTAGCCGAAAACGTCCCCTTCTGGAAAAGCGTCGAGCTGTGGTGATGGAACCCCATGAGAGGAGGCTTCACACAGTAGTGCAACACCTTCAGCTACTCAAGAATGAAAAGGTACTATGTAGGAAATTGAAATATTGTGATGTTCCATCTCCTTGATGCCACACATCTATCGTTTATGTTATTTGGACTCTGACAGAATTGCTTTCTCAAAAAAAAAAGAGGCCAGAATTGGTTTGTCATTAGAAAATTGTAGACCGCTGAATTTTTAAGTACTCAGTCACTGTGATGGTGCCTCTAATCCAATATGGAGTCATGGACACATGGATGACGATGAAGAATCTGACAGCCATATTTGATACCTTAAGTATTAAGATGACATTTCCATAAAGTCAAATACCAGGAGACTCTTTCAATGGAAGCTTGTAGTTTTCGTCATTATTTCATTAATGCTATCATTCTTGTCAACAAATCATATCCGAATGCATACCTTCTGCGATACGAAATGTCTAGATGTTGCTGATTTGATATTTTTCTGACAGATGAGGAAGAGGCATCTGAAGCAACAAGAGAAGAGGAAAGAATATGAAGCAGAGAAGCTCAAGAATGAACAGTTGTCGAAGAAGAGAAAAAGAGAAGAACGGCGTGATAGGTACAGAAAGGAAGACAAGCAGAAGAGAGCTCGGAAATAACTGGGGGTGGGTACTTTGGCCGGCCTCTTCCTTGAGCTACTTAGATCAAAATGTTCTCTAATGCAAGAGTACTATATTCGTCTGTGTATTACTTAAATTATTATAATTTATTTATTCTTCTTTACAAGTTTTTTTTTGCTTATTATTTTGGTGAAAATGGGTCATATATAGGCACTAGCTTGTTAGGCTGCTTCTGTCCCCACACGAATGGGTATAACTCATTTAAGTTTATATCTTTTATAAGATTGAGTAGGATCACTTACTTTGGGAAAAATATAGTTAGCTATGTCTTTTTCTTGTAGTGATTATTATAAATCTATAATATTATGTATGATATAAACATATTATTGTATAGAAGTATAAATATATTATATTATGACAAATTTTGTATTAGACTTGGTACTTAATTACTTATTAGTATTTACTATTTAGTATATGTGTTATTGCCTCAGTAAAGAAGAAATAATTTTTATTTGAATATGAAGCTAGATAAAACGTGCAAGACAATATGTTTTTTTTGGGATGATGAATAAATTTCATTGATGTTCAGAGTTATTAGTATTTAACTAATTTGGTGTCCGGATAAGCACGACGATGGTAAATTTTGATTAAATTAATATTTATAAAATTCGAACACGCGCAAGACAATTTGAGATTGACCATGAATCTTTATTAATATGGAGATGGAAGAGATTATCAGATACATTGTAACTATGATACATTGTAACTAGTGGTGATAATGGGTCGAATTTGAGATAAAACTTGACTCGACTCAAAAATAATTATTGTAACTATGAATCTTGATACATTGTACCTAGGGGTGATAATGAGTCAAATTTGAGATAAAATTTGACTCGATCCAATAATAATATTAAGTTGGGTTGACTTAGATTAAGGCAAAAAGAAATTGAAATTTGACCCAACTCAATCCGAAAAATTTCAGATTGAATCGAATCGAGTCATCCGGTTGAATCATTAAAATTTTTAACATCATTTTTTTATATAAATTAAAAATATTATAAAATAAAATAAATAGAAATAAATAAAATTAATGATAAAAAAATCTTGAAATGATTAAAATATAAGTAATTTTAATATTAATTCATAATTTTTAGTATATTAATATTATAATTTTAAATCATTCGAGTCGAATTTTGAGTTATTGAATAATTAAACATTCAATTCGTTACCCAACCCAAAATTAATCGGATCGAATCGGGTTTAACCTCATTTAAGGTAGTGACCCGATTCGGTCGAGTCAGATTCATCGGATCGGATCAAAATTATGCTCACCCCTGAATCCTGCACTTTCCCCTTGCTGCGGAGCTTGACGATGTCACAGTTCGAGGATTGGATTAATCGATGGATATGGAATCCAAGGAAGCAAGTTGTCATCGAAGTTCCATTTTCCCCAGAAACTATTCCTTCCAAACTTAATTATACTATTTTGAGATTGATGATTGATGTTTGTAATTTATCTCATTAATTTTAAAGTTAAATATAGGACAAATAAGTTTAGTTTTTTTTTTAATTTCTTCCTCTCTTTAACCTATTTTTCTTTCACTTCTATCTGTTTTCTTATGGAAGTGGCTTTGAAGAAAGCCCATTCCCATGAAAAGATATAGGCAGAAAATTGACACTGTGATCTTATATAAATATTAGAAAAATTGAGTACATATATATATATATAGACATGGGTGTATTGAGCAATTAAGCATCGTAGTAATGTACCAGTATTTGCAGAAGCTTTCTTCTCTAATTGATCAAAGATGATATTATATAATGCATGACAACACATCAGCTTAAAAAAAACAGATTAATAAGAAATTACGTAGAGGGGGCACAAAGAGTAGAAAATGCTGTGACCAGGAGGGTGTTAGTGAATGCCGAGAAACTGATAGCCATTGAGTGATGAGCTTCCAACCTGCAGCATATCTTGATATGTCATGCTTCTTGCACTTGGAACTTTATAGCACTGCTGACCGGTCACTGCGCCCATCGCTTGCTCAAAGTTGGCCATGGTCATGGACTGAAAGGTCTGCGGAAACAGCGGCCACGATGCGGCAGCAGCCGGTTGATGGCCTGAAGGGTCGGCAGCAACAGAAGGGCCACGCCAGAAGTTTCCATAAGCTGGACAGCCTCCTCCTCCAGCTGCAGCCTCACCGGAACTCGGCACCGGCTGACCGATATTGTTCATGCCAATTGCCGCATCCGGTGGCACGTATGTCTGAATAGCTGGAAACATCATCCGGGTGATACCGCACCCGCCGGACATCATCTGCATCCACACCACAAACTGAACCATGAATTGGTGTTTTTTTTTTCTCCTTCGTTGATAATCCTTTTCGGCTGGGTACTAATTACACGACTAGATGTTGTATACATTATCTCATTACACAAACATATTCAGAAGTATAGCGAGAAAGGAAATCAAGTAAGAATGAATAGAATGCTTCATGTGTAGGTGCTTCATCAGTTGCAATAAGCACAGAGAAGAGTAAAAGAGGAGTACACATGTTTCAGCCACATATCGATGTTACAGCATTTTCTGACTTGACTGCGAATTCTTTGGCTGCCGAATAGAAAAATACAAGGACAGGAAAGTTATGCTCACATGAGGCAGAATTAGACACAATTATGGAAATGGTCCTTAATTGCACGAATAGTAGAATTAGACACAGTTTGTTAAGATATAAATGCATACAGATAACATAAGTATATATGGTCAGTGATCATAAGCTGGTTCTAGTTAACAGCATAAACATAAGGTTTGACTGATTCCTTGTAATGGTTCAATCCTCAGCTTGTTAATTTGCATTTATTTTTTCTGTAATATAAGCAACCCAATTAAGCAGAATCATATACAGTGCTCAAATTAAGTAACAATACCTGTAATTGTTGTTGAAGGGATTTCATATATACTATTGTTTCATCCAATATTGATGCTTTGTCGGACTGTAATTACGAAGAGATTGTGAGATTTCATATATATAATTAACTTCTGTTTTGGATAACTAATGTCTATGAACATACTAAAGTAAGTACTCCAAATCTATCTCAACTATGTGATCATGTGAATTAAAGCAAATTGTTAACCTTATCATTGCATCTCGGAACGAGTTCCTGCAAAGCCTTGAACCTCTGATTAATCCTACCACGACGCCTCTGTACAAAATCTATTAGAATTCAACTTTTCTTTTTGTGTTTCTACTTTGAGCTTGAGCAAACTTATAAATTGATAACAGTCAAATATATATATATCAGTGCATGCATGATTCAGTAATTAAGCGTACCCGTTCACAGCGATTATGGACTTCCGCAGAGCGTGTTCTTCGTGCTGTAAAGTACTTCTCATCCTCTCTTGCTTCCCTACATTTAATCTCTACATCCTTCATTCAATTGGGACAAGTTTATGAATGAATAACTGGGGCCTTGAATTAATATTGTATTCAAGATATTAAAAAAATAGTACAGTATCCAGAGTTGCTATGATTCTGTGCAGAAACAATTAATTACATGAATGAGATATATACCAAACATTTTATCAATGTAATATTATTACCTAGGCCTATGCCAAATATGGAAAGAGAGAGAGAAAGAGAGTCCAAAAAGATGGCAGAAAAGGAGCGAGGAAGGGGAAGAAGACAGGGATTGCTTTTACTGACACCTTAACATCTGGAGCGCATGCATAACGTTGAGGATTGCTGCATGCTTTTAGTCAAGGGCCACGTACGAAGAGAAGGTAAAATACGCAGCACCTCGAGAAATGGCATAATACGTAAGAATCTGAATTATTGCACGAGCACACACACAACCATGGAAAGCTTGGAGCTTTCTTAAAGATCTCGATCTCTTTCTTTCTCTCTCTCTCTCTCTCTCTCTCTCTCTCTCTCTCTCCACTCCACGCCAAGAGGAAATTTGGGGATGTCCAAGAAGTGCGAAGAAATGGTAAGCCCCCATAGAAAGAATTTTACTTATCAAAGAACTTGTTGAAGTTTACAGTTGAGAAATTAAAAAATTAAAAAGGAAAAATAATAGTTAAAGTAATTTGAAATTGTGATCTAGCATTAAATTGCCGGATCGATTAACAACAAATAATGTTAAATCTATAAGTGCTTATATATTGTTC
>LTAE01000335.1:71524-109262 GCA_001647135.1 Pontederia paniculata | reverse complement strand
CTCCTCCTCCTCCTCCTCCTCCTGGGCGGCGCCGGCGGGGAGGCAGTCGACGAGCGCGGCGGCCGACGAGGCCGCGGTTCTGATGGGGTTGTCGTCGTCGACGTCGGGCGCCGGAGAGCGGAGGAGGAGGAGGAGGAGGTCGCTCTCGTACGTCTGAGAACAGCGACTCATCTCTCTTGGATAAAAATTGTACAAGAAGAAGAAGAAGAAGAAGAAGAAGAAGAAGAAGAAGAAGAAGAGTTCGAGTAGAAAGTTCTGAAGGTGCATTAATATTTATACACGTTATGTGATCCTGTGTGCTCTTTATTAGTTTTATAGAAACAAGGTTATGGGAACAAGGGCGTGGTGCAGTGGCTCACTCTTCGACTTGAGCACCGAGAGGTCTCCAGTTCGAATCCCACCGTGGGACTTATGTGCCCCTTTATTTTCAGTATTTTCTTTCAATGTATTAGGCCATAGGCCTCTCTTTGTAATCGAAAAAAAAATAGAAACAAGGTTATACAGGTCATTTTAGCCAACAGTTTTTTTTCTTAATTTTTGTGTAGTGGTTTTTTTAATTTTCATGTTTCTTAATATCAGTAAATGAAAATAGTAACCAGCTTATATAAAATAAAATAAGTCGATAATACACTTGTATTTAATTCATCAATTTGTTTTTTTTTTTTTTTGAAATAGCAAACATGAGATTGCATGTTCATTTTGTTACGTGCCTACAATTTTAGAACTAATTTATTAGAAGAGAAGTAATTTGATGAATAAATATGAGATGAGATAGTGTTTAATTATTTGGTAATCCAAATAAGCTTATTGTCGACTTATGAGTGCAATATATAACTATATCATGATTGGTTAATTGGTGATCTTGTTTCAATTTAATAATATCCACATTAATACTTTTTTGGTCTAAATCAATCAAAACTTATTAGGTATCTCTTTAATTATTTTCAATAGAAATTCTTGTTATCCATCTTAATATTAAAAAAATGAATAATTTGTACTGGGAGATATATATTTTATTTCGAACAATGAAGGAGCTAACTTTATTTATTAAATTCATGCCGTAAAAAAACTGGAGGAGGCAATCAACTTGAGGTTTTCTTGCAGACAAAAACTTTTCATCTATCTAATTACAATAGACCTATACATGCACATAAAAACTCATCCCCACATGGGGAATCCCATTTGCAAGCATGAGGCCATGAGTTAATAGCGAAGGGACCATTGCACCAAAAAATTTATATTTTGGACGGTCAAAACTCTGTCAAATGTTTGTAGACCGCCTCAAATGACGTTCAAAACTCTTTCAAATGTACGTAGATCGTCTCAAATTCGTTATTTGAAGCGGTCAAATGGTAAAAATAATTGAACACAAATTCAATTATTGCAAATGAAACTTGGGACAATCTGATGAGACTGTCCCATCTGGGGCGGTCTCATCAGACCATCCCAGATGGGGCGGTCAGAAGATACCGCCACAAATGGGACGGTCCGCCGAGACCGCCCCATCGAGAGGGCGGTCGTAAGGTCCATCCGGGATCGGTCGACTGCCCTCATATGAGTTTTGAGTGATCCAGGACCGTCTCATTTGGGGCGGTCTCGCCAGCTTTAATTATATATATACTCAATGTACATATAGAATGCATCATACATATGTTCTTGATTCTCTTGCATTTGTTGTTGATTCACTTGTAGTTGATGTTGAAGAGACTCTATCTTCTGTTGCAAGTGACGATCCTAATTAACTCCGCATGAGGATGTAAAATCAACATAACCATTAGAAGATCCACAACTATAAGCACGCCCTTTTTTGTTGATGCCAATATGCTCAACCCAAAGATCTCTATTACTCCCTTTCAAAAAAATATCTCTATTATTATTCGGAGTATCTCCATTTTAAGTACATTGAGTCAAATACTTCGCTTCTTTAGCTTTGAACTCTTCACGTAAAAAAGAACTAATTAGAAAAAGATTTAAGACAACTTTATATGAAATGCAAGAATTTTTAAATTTTTTTTAACTTTTTGGCAAATTCAGAACTTCATGTGTCGTCATTCTTCATGTGGGTTATCAAAAATATCTCATTTTTAGTAGGCAGTCTACGCAGTTCCTTCTCCTGAAAAAAGAGAATTAATAAAAGTTAAAAATTAAAAGAAACTCAAAAGTATATCAATTTGTAAAATTAAAATTTATCTTACCATCTTCTTTGCAGTGGTGGTTCTAGATATACAATCACCATAATGTAAACAAACGTCTTGATCAGTTTCTCGATTTCTTTTTGCTATTTCACATTTTGTCTTATAGCTTTTCATAGATCATTTGGCACAAAATTCATCCTAGATGCGAAAAATGCTAACACAGGCAAATCGGAATGCTAGCAAGTGCACTAATAAAACAAGTAATAAAGTGAAAGAGTAGAGTTGTCGATCCCATGAGGAATTATATAACTACCTAATCAGAATTATGGGCTAATAGAAGATAATATTGATTTCAGGATAGGTGTTTCAGAAAACTAATAATATATAACTATAAGTAATAATAATAATAATATAGAGATGATAATTAGGTGTTGGATAGTACTAAATTCAAGATGGGTACTCAAAATCTTTCACAACAATCGAATATGATATAAAAATCAACTATTGAATCCTCAGATGGTTAGGCAAACTTGAAGTTATAAATTTTCTTAACGGATAACTCAACTATCTTGTATCAAACAATCCAGCAAATACCCCTTAACGAGTCTATCTTCAAAAAAATGACACAAGACGCAGGAAGATGTTTTCCTAGACTATTAAACCACCCTTAACGGGTTGACCTAACACTAACATATCACAAATAAAAACGCCCTTAACGGGTCAGAATCGCAGGACACGAATTGCTTCAACTAGAAAGTCAATAATCAGTTCTACATAATTTATGAACTAACAGAGGACATGTCAATAGTCAACTAATTAATTCAATCAAAACTGAAGAAAAATAATGCACTCATCAATCATGTTCGTGAAGAAACAATTCAACTAAAAGTATCGAATACTATATAAATTATGTAGTAGCAATAGTCTCAAAACATAAACTAACACAAAATATGTAGAATAAACTCACAAATTAAAGAATAAATTCGTCCCAACAAGTATGAAACAAGAGATACTCCTCTGGATGTCAAGAAGACGACGAACAACTCCTTAATAGATGATGATCTTGACTTCTTCACAGTCCTTCGGATTAGTCTTCGTTCTCTAATGTTCTTCTCTTTTACAGCACCCTAGCCACCTCCTTAGATCTCTGGATAGAATATGGAAATATGATATGAGATGTGAGCCTCCAAGATTCCAACCCATTCAGATGATCCTCTTGGTTGCAGACGAAGTCTTTTATACCTAGGGTTCCCTAAGGTTAGATGCGTGTGAACCCTTGGATCAAATCTACTCCTTGATCAACGGACGATGAGAGTCCAATAAAACTTATGCAAATCCCTCATAAATATGATATGAATTCAATATTTAAAGTCTTCAATCAAATTCCAAACTTCTTGGTTGTCAAATCATCTCGAAATCGCGAATATATCAAATTGTGTACCTTCATCACGACCCGTGATAAGATGTCACGACCCGTAAATATAGGGTTTTCATTATTCCTCAAGTCTTCGTGACCCGTGAGGAAATATCACGGCTCGTAACTCGGGCGCTGAATATGTTTTGCTCTCGGATTCTTCGTATCTTACGGCTCGTAACAATGCATCACGGCCCGTAATTCTTCTGGACTCGTAAATTGTTGCTTCTGTCTACGCTGTGATGTCGAGTGATGATCCATGATATGACCCTTCATGACCCATAAGTGCAACGACCCGTGATGTATCTGGTTTGAGGTTGCAAGCTCTCGGCAAGTGTCGTGATATGAGCATTGCGATCATTATATCCTTCTTAATGGCCCGTGACTGTTCGTCACGCGCCGTGACTGTTCGTCACGGCCCGTAACTCGTGAGCTGGAATGTATTGCCTTCAGCATAGGTCGTAATGTGATCTTGATGGATCGTTATGGACTTCGTTGCTGCTATTACTGATGCATCACAACCCTAACATATGGTCATGGCTTGTGATGGCTGCAGGGTGTTGATTTCTTCCTCCTGAGCACGTCCATTTGCGATATTCATTTGATTTTGATCCTTCTTCCATCTTTTCATGTGATTTCCTACAAAAGAACACCAAACATGAGTAGATTCCGGACTTGGAAGAATATAATCAAATAAAACCGAAAATAGATGCATGTACTGACATGATGACTTAAAAGAATGCCTAATGCAAGCCCTAAAATATGTTATAAATTGCATGCATCAGGCCCACACTTGTTCACCGATCCATGTAGGTTTTTCTTCATCTTTTCGTGTCATGGCTAACAGTGCTGACAATCTTTTGGAACAACGTGTGTTGAAAGCTTTATACATCACGTCATTACATTCGGGGTTCCACCAAGTGTACTTCTGAAATTAAAAAAAATATATTAAAATAAAATAAAGGAAAATTTTCACTATCACATTGTGGCAAAAAAATAATGCAAACATGAAATTCTCGAAACATCATCTGTTTCGTTGCTTCTGCAACTTCTTTCATAATTAACCAACTATGATCATATCAATGTCGAATAACTTGGGTAAAAGCAGCAACCGCTAGTTTCGATGGTAGAACCTATAAAATGATGTAAATTAGTGATAAATATAGATATGTTGTGTAAATTATAAAGGAGATCAAGTACATACCCCTTATGTCCATCTGATTCCAAAAATATTTTGTTTGTCACGTATGATGTATGAACATCTTGTGCTGACTCTGAAATTTGTGTCTCAGCATCTGCAATTGATGAGGATGGTGGATTTGCAATAACAGGTGATAGTGTTATAGATGGAGATGGTGCAAGAGACGATGATGGTGCTATAGATAGAGATGACTCTTCATTTGTCGAAGTTCTCGATTGTCTTGTAAAAGTTTTGAGGAGCTTAGATAGACGTGAGGAAATAACTTTTTTCTTCCCTTTCGATGAAGGTAACATTTGAAAAAAATCATATTAGTTATAACCAAAATGACGTAAAAGAATCGTATTATAAAAATTTGTACATAATAGAAGCATTGTAATAAAATTGTAGATTGAAAATAATCTGAACTTGATTTGAAAATAACTCTACATCAATATCTTTAACTAAAGTCTGAGGTGATTGATATTCATAAATGGAGAACCAATTCCTAATATACAGAGGCTCTTAAGAAAAGTATAATTTTTCATTTAAAAAAAATCGAACGATAAATTTTGAATTTCAAAAATAGATAACATGGAAAATATTTCACTCACGAGAAGGTAAAGAGAATGACGTGTCCGACGGATCAATTGTGCCAATGTGTTGATTCATCGTAAACTAGTAGTCATTGAACATAAAACTTAATATTACAATCATGATAAAATCTTATGTAACAACATAATAAACAAATTAACAAAATGAACAACATTATTCAACATCATCAGAAACATTGTTCGTATTATATCCATTAATCGAAAAGGATGAAGTCTCATATTCATCTTTAATATCATCTTCTTTGTTGTCGATAGCAACACCTTCAATATTAACATCATCTCGTAAATCGTCTTCACCTTGCAAATGTTCAATAAGTTCAACGTCCATGATAGATTCTACCGAAGTAGTTGAATCATCTTGAAATGTCACTTCTAAAGCACCTTCAATTTTCACCCAATTTCTTGCTTTAGTTTTAATTACCACCCACGTTGATTTTTATCCTTAAACTTCCCAAGATAATTCACATAATATACTTGTCTGACCGACGAAGAAATAATAAAATGATCAAATCTTGCATATTGCATAGTGGGACGAACTTTAACAATTTTCAAATCTTTATGTATCCTTGTATCTCTACCCATTCCGGATCAAACCATTTATATTCAAAAAGAGTAACTTTATTTGCCACCCCTCCATGATACTGTAATTCGATAACATCATTTAAAATATCATAATAGTCTCAGTTTCTCCATCAGTAGAGATTTTAACACACACACACCACTGTTGATTGTTTTCTTCAAATGAGACTAATGTTCTGTATGAAACTTATATCCATTGACAAAATAGACAGACCAAGTTTTCACAGTTCGACTAGGTCCACATGATAAATCATGTAAGACAATATTAGCCATCGAATTGTGCACCTAATAGAAAAAATAGTCAAGTCATTAAATAAATTAGATATAACAAACAAATGCTTGATATAACATATAAGTCATTGGGTCGATACTTACATAATTTTTAAACCATTGTGCGAACTCGGCATCAATTCTTTCTTGTACTTCATCTTCAGGAATATTGTAAAATTGAACAAATGCAATGTATTTTTTTAAATAGACTTTTAGCAAATCCAACTTATAATTAAATATATATGCTCTACTCAAAGTAATATGAACAAAAATGTTGACTCACTTGATGTAGCATTGTATTTCTTCACAATTTAACAAAACATGAGTTGTTGCGAATTTCAATTCTGCATCATTTAATGAATGTACCTTTGGTTTGACATGAGTTCGGTCATGTTGTTTAAAAATTGACAATGTATGATTAGATGAAACATCTTCCATAACTTCGTAATTGTGCCTAACTCTTGTTCTTGCACATTGAACATGAGACTCAAAGTAATATTAAGATAGCTTTGTTTTTAACTAGTTTCTTCAATTTATTAAGATATCTTTCAAATGGATACATCCATCGATACTGAACTAGTCCACTTACTTGAGCTTCGTAGGGCAATGAATTGACAAATGTTCCATCGAATAAAGAAACTCCGGTGGAAAAATTCTTTCTAATTTATAGAATATAACGAGAATATTTTGTTCCAACAGTTTCATATTATCCACCGTTAGAGTTGTTAAACATAACTCTTTAAAAAAAGACTTAGTTCAACAATATACTTCCATATTTTATCTAGTAAGCTAGAAAATGCTATTGAAAGCAAAGTCTCCATAAATATATAATAATCATGCCTCTTCATCCCAAATAAACGTAACTGATTCATGTCAACACATCTAGCCAAGATTGATGTATAACCATATGACATTTTTAGTTCTTGTACCCATTGACAAATATTTTTGTTCTCTTCTTTTGAAAAGGTATAATTTGCCTTTGATTTCAGTACCTTACCATTTGATAAGGTAATAAGACATAACTCTTCACGTCGATAATATTTTTTCAAATCCAATCTCGCTTTAATATTATCTTTTATCTTACCTGTGATATCCATAACAGTGTTAAATATTTTATCAAACACATTTTTTTCAATATGCATAACATCCAAATTATGACGTAGCAAATTATCTTTCCAATATGGCAAATCCCAAAATATACTTTGTTTAGTCCAATTATGAGTAATGTCATATCCTTGATATTTTATTGATGGATTTTCATGAACTTTACAAAGACAACGAACAACATCACTGATCTCATGTCCACTCAATCTTCGTATCAACCAATCTTGAACAATCTTATTTTTTCTAAAGGCATTCTTATTCCTTCGAAATGGATGATCAATCGGTAAAAAATGACGATGACAATCAAACCATGTATTTTTACCTTCATTCTTTAAAGTGAATGTCTTAGAATGATTCTACAATATGGACAAGCTAGCTTTCCTGCGGTCATCCATCCTGATAACATTCCGTATGTAGAAAAATAATTAATTGTCCACATGAGTGCTGCTTACAACAACAACAACAACAACAAAGCCTTATCCCACTAGGTGGAATCGGCTACATGGATCATACAACGCCATTGCGCTCTATCAGTAACCAAATTTGTAGGTATATTATTTGCTAATAGATCTTATTTACTCGACACATCATATTTTAGCACACCATTCCATAATTCCTTTAGCTCATAGATTAAACAAATATATATCTATCTTATATTTTGGATTATAAGGACCATGAATAATGTAAGTAAAAAATATATACGAAATTGTCATACATACTCCATGAGGTAAATTATATGGGGTCAATATTACAGGTCAACAAGAGTAAGAAGATGATGATTGATTGTATGTAGTAAATTCATCTGCACACAAATCAAGTCTTATATTTCTAGAATCCGATGCAAATTCTAGATGTACACAATCAAAATGTTTTCAAGCTTCACCTTCTGATGGATGCAACATAACTCCTTCTTTTGTATTGTGTTGAGCATGCCATTTCATTTGTGACGTTGAACCAATTGAGGTATATAATCTATTCAATATTGGAATTAGAGGTAAGTAATGCATCCTTTTGTTTGGAATTTTTTTGTTAGATCTATTGTTGACATTAGATGATTTAAATCTTTCAGCGCTATAAAACTTGCACTCTCTCAAAATACTATCACTATCATAATATAACATATATCCATTGAGACAACAATCAATCTTCTTTGATTGTAGGCAAAGTTTAAAAATAAGTTTTCTTGTTTGATAATAATTCGAAGGAATTTGTGCATCACTTGGTGTCACCTTTTGAAAAATTTGCATATATACATCAAAACATGCCTGTGATATATTATGATCTGATTTGAGACTTAACAATCTCACGAGTAATAATAATTCATAATGTGTTTCACAACCTGACCACAAAGTTTACTTGAAGCATTTAGTAAATCGTAAAACTCTTCTGCTTTAGAATTAAGTGTCTCTTTTTAACAATCATTATGACTTCTAACATCACCATATTCTATTGTAGCAGCATCATAAATCAAATTTTGATATCTTTGTACCACATCATCTTCTCTTAAAATATGAGCTTCATTATTATTGTCGACAATTTGTTCTTCTTCTCCAAATTCAGTTCAATACCAATAATTTGGTTTAAATCATTTTTTATACAAATGAAGTTTAACAACTTCGATCATCTGAAATTTCGTGCTATAACATTTTAAACATGAACATCTAATTGTTCCTTCACGTAAGTACTGAAATAATTGACAAACAAAGCTAATAAAATACTCAAGTCCATTTAAAAATTCTGCAATAAGTCCTTTATGAGCATGATTAATCCTATTGTACATCCAACGATGATGTTCATGAGAAAACATTTTTTGAAATATATTTAATGTATAAATTTAAATAACTAACTTTCACGATGATGAAAATGCAATATATAAGATTTCTAATTAAATGTACGACTAGCACATTTTTCTTTAGCCAATTACCAATTCAACTTGCAGAATAAAAACAATAAGACTACTAAAATGTTGTATTCCTTCAACAGTAAGCAAGTATATATGTAATTTACTCCACAAATTCAAATTGTAGAATAAAAAATTAAGAACAACAAAGCGTTATATACCTTCAACATCATGCAAGTTTGCAATGAAACCCAACAAAACAAGTGAAAGTACTTTCAGAATCTCATAAAAAACCTTCGTATTCTCATTACCAACCAGAGGTACACCAGATGCTGGAGACGAAGCTGAAATTGCTAAAAATCAAATTTTATGATATTTGGAAATAAACAAAATAAGAAAACAAAATATGAAATGGATCATACGAGCGCTCCCGCCTGCACGAGCGCGCCCCTACAACGGACGCGCCCCTGCACGAGCGAGTAGTGGCACGCCCCTGCTGCCACGACTGCTGCACGACACGAGCTGGACAGGGGTCGTGCAGCGGTCACGCCCGTGCATGGTCACGCCCGTAGGGGCACGCCACTACGCACTCGTGCAGCGGGCGCACTCGCCGATCCGGCATAGTTCCACGCCGTCGGAGGAAGGAGGAAAAAATTAAAAAAACACATAGGAGAGAAGGAGGTGCACCACCGGAGGAAAAACTGAGGAGAGAGACTCACCGGAGATGCGCCGTCACCGGATCCAAGGAAGAAGGAACCTTCCGCCGTCTCGGAGAAGAGAAGGAAAGAAAAGGAGGCCCGATTGGGGAAAACGTAACGTGAGGAGAGAGAAAATGAAAAGAGAAAATAACATATGGAAGGTTAAATTTTGTTTTGGAAATTTGGGGCCGCCCCAAATGGAGCGGTCTCCCGAGATCGCCCCATTTGAGAGTGTCGTTTAGACCCTCCCAAATAGGACACAAATATGGCCTTTTTTGTTGTGGCACTTGTTAGTTTGTTAATGTACTGCATCTCATATGTATGTTATATATCGATAAATCCTTTCACAAACTTTTGTCATGTTTAAAATTGTTTAGTATCAATTTTATGTTGCATTTTGGTCTCAATTATGTTGGAATATTGTTTTATATCTTATATCATTTTGTTTTTTATGATACAAATATTAAATGATTAAAATTATTCAAAATAGATTAATTTTAAAAAAATAGTTCTATGAGTTAAATTTTATATTAATTCTTGACTATCCTATTTATATTTTGGATTGAGACATATTTATTAATATATTGTTTGAGTGGTGAAAACATGCGAAACGAATAAAAATAATTCGATGTATCATAATTCAAAATATTTCGAAGATAAGTCAAACCTAAGAAGCTCGAAAGAGATATGAAGCTAGGTCGGATGAATGAGTGGCTCAAGTCGGTTAAACCTAGAAGATTCGAAAGAGGTTAGAGTTTAGGTCGGATGGATGATTGGCTCAAATCAGTTGAATCTAGGAAGGTCGAAAGAAGTCAGAAGCAAGGTCGTATAGGCAAGTACTCAAGTTGATTGAGTCTGGTGAATGTCGAAAAGAATAAGAAAGTAGGTCAGACGGATCAGGTTCGACCAATCATTGACGACTATATTCTACACAAGATCTATCTACCAACGTTAACTTCACAACTACTTGTTCAAACTTTAACAAAATATTTGACCATGTATTCATTACTCATTAGATCTGGGTCGAGATATAAATATAAAAGTTGTAGATACCATTGTTAGCATTCCACATACTCAAATATGGACTAAATTAGGCATCTACATGAACATTTATGGCCAAAATAATGCAAAGGTATATTGGGAAATATTATAATGATAAGTTTTTCGGTTAAAAAAACACTAATCATATTGACAGAAGACATACCTAGGAGATTTCAAAGGATTATTATGAAGTGGAGGCTTTATTGGAAACACAAGCATCAAATGAAATCAAGTATTGAATATTCTTTCGATAAATTATTCCAGTTTCTCTTTACTCTCTTATTCTTGAGTGTATAATTGTAAAAGAGCGAAAGTGAGAGAGTATAGTTGTTATATCTTTGTTGAGTGTTAACTCCTTTGTAATAGATGTTTCATCTTATCTCTCGAATTAAAGAAAAAATAGGGGGAGTGCTTGAGTAAAAAAATTGTGTTGGTGTAAAGGGTTTAAGAAAAGCTAGTGAATCTATGACCGTCTCAAGATTGAGAAGTTGAAACGAGGACGTAAGTGGTGGCTGAACTTCATCAATAACTCTTTTGTCTCTCCTACATGTTTTACTTATCCTTTTATATTTTTCACTTATATTATTAATTATAGCACTTATTTTATGAAATCAAATTTAAAAAATTATTACACCAATTCATTCATTTCTTGATGTCAAGTGATCGTATAAATTGTATTGCTTAGGATGTAGTTACCATCAGAAGGTTTTAAGATGGACGATTGAATAAAGATCATAAATTCTTTTGATAGAAGATCTTACATATTATAAAAAAATTATAAATTAGATCATAAATTTGATCAAGATCATAAAATAATTATAAAAATTATGATCGAATAAATATCATGAAGTTTTACTAAAAGTAAAAAAAAAAAAACTATAAACTAGATCATAAGACAAATAAAATTTTAAGTATATCATAGATTGAGATATTAATAATGTTATTTGATAAAAACTCAATTGAAATAATGTCCTTTTACTTTCCGAGAATACTTATTATATATATTCTTAATTTTACATAAGATTGTGTATGTAATATGCTCCGAATATATATGTGTGTGTGCGTGGGTGCGCACAAAAGAAGTAAACTAACTAACCAATTATATATAGAAATTAAATTTATTTCTCAAGTCGTATCCATGAGGTTAAAATGAATTTTGAATGAGTACTACATGGGAAATGGTTTGGGACAATATATAATTTTATACTTGGCAAGCCATTAAATATGTACAAACTTATAATTGGAGAACTAATTTATTAAAAGTGAAATAATTTTATGAAAAATTTGATATAAGATAAATAAAAAAAGATGAGGGATCAACCATCAAAACTTACTGATGTGATCATTGATGTAATATTCATTTGGTAATCTAATCAAGCTCATTGTTGACTTATGAGTGCAATATCTAACTATGTCATAATTTGTTAATTGGTCAGCTCTTGTTTCTAATAATATCCACATTAATAATTCTTCGACCTAAACCAATCAAAACTTTAATTGTTATTACTAATCCAAGAGAACTCTTCCATATATCAATGTTATCCATCTAAATATTCGAAAAAAAATGAATGATTTATGCTAGAAGATATATAATTTATTTTGATCAATGAAGGAGCCAACACTTTTTTATTAGATTCATGTTGTAGAAAAAGGGGAGGAGGTAATCAACTTAAGATTTTGTTTCAAACAAAAAGTTCTCGTCTTTCTGATTACAATGGACCTATACACGGATATAAAAATCTCATCCCCCATGTGGGAACACCCATGGAAAGCACGAGGCCACGCCGTTAAATGCGACATGAAAACAAGGGAACATGGCACTTATGAGTTGTTAGTGCATTGTTTCTAGTATATATGCATATTATACAAAATAATATCATCTTATGATGTATGCATATTATACAAAATAATATCATCTTATTATATTGATCATTCATTTTATGTTGGAACATTGATTTTATATTTTATACCATTTTATTTTTTATGATACAAATATCGAATGATTACAATTGTTCAAAAGAGATTAATTTGAAAAAGGTAGTTTTATGAGTTAAATTTTATATTAATTCTTGACTATCCTATATATTTTGAAGTGAGATGTATTTATTAATATATTGTTTGAATTGTGAAAAGACATGTTAAATGCCGATCTAAAACTCCTAATAAAAAAAAGAATGACCCGATGTATCATAATTAAAAAAAATCGAAGATCGCCCGAACCTAAAAAAGTCAAAAAAGATGAGAAGCTAGGTTGGATGGATGAGTGGCTCAAGAACCTAGAAAAGGGAAAAGTGTTAGAAGTTAGGTCTGATGGATGATTGTCTCAAATCGATTGAACCTAGAAAGGTCGAAAAAAGTCAAAAACAAGGTCAGATAGACAATTGCTCAAGCCTAGTGAAGGTGAAAGTAATAAAAAAGTAGGTCGGACGAATCACTATATTGATGCACAAGATCGGTCGATTGACCTTAACTCGATAGCTCCTTATTCAAATTTTAACGAAATATTTGATCATGATCTCATTAGATTTGGATTTTGACATGAATATAAAAGTTGTAGATACTCTTGTTAGCTTTTCATAGAATCAAAGATAGACTTAATTGGACATCTTCACGAAAAGTTATCGCCAAAAAAATCAAGGGTATATTTGGAAAAAAAAGATTATAACAGCTAGTTTTTTAGTTAAAAAGAGGGCAACAGTCATATTAATAGAAGACATATAGAAGATTTTCCAATGAGTTAGTATGAAGTAGATACTTCATAGGAAACACAAGCATCAAAGGGAAATCAATTGTTGAATCTTCTTTAGATAAATTGATGAATCTTCTCTTTACTCTCTTGTTTTTTGAGTGTATAATTGTAAAGGAGAGATAATAAGAGAGCATAATTGTTGTATCTTTATTGAAAGTTAGCTCCTTTGTAGTAGGGGTTTCATTTATATATCTCGAAGTGAAGAAAAATTAGAGGGAGTGTTTGAGTAAAGAAAATGTGGTAATGTAAAAGGTTTAAGAAAAACTAGTGGATCTCCAACCGTCTTAAGGTTGAAAAGTCGAAACAAGAACTAGGTGGTGATCATACCTTATCAACAACTCTTTTGTCTCTCCTACGTGTTTTACTTATCCTCTTTGATTTTCACTTATATTATTATTCCCACACGGGGAACTCACATGGCAATCATGATGCCATGCATTTAAATGCAACATGGAAACTAGGGACCATGGTACTTGTTAGTTGTTACTACACTGCATCTTGTATGTATGTGTATTATGCACAATAATATCATCATATTATATCGATCATTTATTTCACAAACTTTTATCATGTTTAAAATGGTTAAGTAGTATGATGTTGCACTTTGATCTCAATAATGTTTGAACATTGATTTTATATCTTATACCATTTTATTTTTATGATACAAATATCAGATGATTACAATTATTCAAAGAGTTTAGTTTGAAAAACAGACAATTTTACGAGTTAAATTTCATATTAGTTATTGATATATTTAATTTTTTGGATTAAGATGTATTGATTAATATATTATCTGAGTAATGAAAAGACAAGTGAAACGTCAATCTAATTTTTTTAATAGAAATAAAAATGACTTGATGTATCACAAGTAAAAAAAAAAGATTTGAAGATTGGTCGAACTCAAGAAGGTCGAAAGAGATCATAAGTTAGGTCAGATGAATGAGTTGCTTAAGTCGGTTGAACCTAAAAAAGTTGAAAGAGGTAAGAAGCTAGGTCGGATGGACGGTTGACTCATGTCAGTTGAACCTAGGACGGTCGAAAGAAGTTAGAAGCAAGGTCAAATGGACAACTGCTCAAGTTGGTTGATCCCGCTGAAGGCAAAATGGAGCAACAATTGTATTGATATAAGGCACATATAAAAGAACTTTCAAAAGTTTATATGAAGTAGATGCTTCATATGGAACATAAGCATGAAATCAATTATTGAATCTTCTTTAGATAAATTATTGAATCTTTTCTTTACTCTTATATTTGAGTGTGTAATTGTAAAACGAAAATAATAAGAAAGCATAATTGTTGTATTTTTGTTGAGAGTTAGCTCCTTTGTAATAAAGGTTTTATCTTATCTCTCGAGCTGAAAAAAAAATTATAGGGAGTGTTTGAGTAAAGAAAATGAGTTAATGTAAAGGGTTTAAGAAAAAATAATGAATCCATGTCTGTCCCAAAATTGAGAAGTCGAAGTGAGGAGGTGGTGGTCGATTCTCATCAACAACTCATTTATCTTTACTACATGTTTTATTTATCCTCTTGCTATTGCACTTATTTTTTATCGAGAACTTTCAGACTTGAACTTTATGATAAACTGAAATGAGTTTTTGCATTTGTTTTATAAAATTATTTTAAAATTTTTATTATAATAACCCACTCATCTTTTCTTCTTGATGTCAAGTGATTTTACGAATTGTATTGCTTGTTACTATCGAATATTATATGAAGCTTTTAAAATGGATGATTGAATAAAGATCATATTTTTTTATAAAAGATGTTACATATTATAAAAAAAATTATTAATAGATCATAAAATTTCTTAAGATCATAAAAAGATTATAAAAACCATAATCAATAAAGATCATGGAGTTTTACAAAAGATCTTAAGTAAAAGTTTTATAAACTAGAATATAAGATAAATAAATTTTAAATATATTAATCTAGATCTTAATAATTTTGGGTCACTCCTGAAATCTTATTGCGACTTCTTTTCTACCTATTCTACCCCTTGCTTTATTATAATATAAAGTATATGAGTAACTTTAATACTCATACCAGAAAATTAGGACACAATTTACTATTTTATTTATGTTGTTAAGAAAACAAATTAAGAAAGAAGATGAAAAGTCATTATATTATAATATTAAAACTCACCCACCTACTCTCATATTTTATTTTTGGATTGTGGAGTTATAGTACTTAAATTATTTTCCCGATGAAAAATGTATATTTAGTTTGAACTTTTATGATAATATAAAACGATATTATTTGAATATGATATATAAATAGTATTTTTAGCTTCCGTTTGCATATAAAATAAATGAGTAGATATGTATTAAATATTAAAGAGAAAAAAATGTATATAATGATTTTTTAAGTAACTTAATCCTATAAAATGTTGAACTCATACTTTATATTTAAATTATTCTTATATCTTATCTTTTACTTTTAACAACTTTTAATTGTTTTATTTTGTTGACTTAGACGAACGAATATTTGAAAATTATATTAAATTTAGTGGTCATCATAAACTCATCAAATGATGATGTATTAATAATAGTCAATTTGAAATCACATTTAAATTACAACATAATAAAAAAGTATAAAGTAGTAATGAAGCATGCTACCAGTAAGATAAATGAGTAATAAAGGTATCAAAGTAAATTTTTTTTGCAATTAATTAGCTCTGTATATTTTCAATCTTGAAAAATAGAAAAAAATAATTATTATTTGATTAATTTGACTTTAAGAGATAAGGACAAGTGTTACAAATTTGTTGAGTATAAAAAAGTAAGTCTTTTGATATTTTTATAATATAAAAAAATAAAAGATAGAATATGTAAATAGGAGTGATATTAAGATTTTAGAAGTGACACTAAGAATACTCATAATTTTACTTAATAAAATTTAATTAAAATTATATGTTGACCTTCTCTTTCGTTTTTCAAGATTATATATACTTAAAATTGATTTTAAAGAAGATTGTATATATAATAGTGCATAAAAAAATAAACCAACTGACCAATTATATATATGAAAATTAAATTTATTTTTCAAAATGAATGCATCCCAAATCATATAAGGCGGCCATATGTGAAAGTTTAAAACAAAGTCAAATAGTTTTAGGATAATAATTTTTTTTGTATTTAATAAGCCACTACGAATCTACTATCTTTGTTTTACCTATATATGAATGGTGGTGGCACTTTGCTCTTTTTGAGTTGGAAGTAGAGAACTGTCATGGTGCTGTCTTCTTCCTTCTCTCTCTATATATATCCAATGACATGCATCCACAAAACACATCGATAGAAGTAAAGTGACACCTTTTATGATGCAACAAGTTCCAAGACAAAACTGATCATATTGTCATACATTGTACAAGATACATACGCGATCAATCTACCCACAAAATGTATGCCAATGGGATGAAAAATAAAATTGACCACACGTACAAAATAAAATTTTATCTCAAATTAAATACATGCCTTATCATTTTTCTCAAGATTTTACTTTTATACATATATATAATAATAATAATCATCATTTATCACTTTTATATTTTTTTGTTATATGCCCTTATATAATTTATATTAGTTGAGTAATATATATATATATATATATATATATTAATTACGTAGAACATCTAACTTTCGGGTTGGTCTTTTCATATCAGGAAAAAAAACAACTACTCTGCGCTTTTTCGGACATAAAAGAACTTGAATTTTTATGGCGAGTAAAAAGTGATTCGTATCTTTTTCTTTTTTTCTAAAAAAAATGCTTAAACTTCTACCTGAAAACGTATTAGGTTATTAAATTAGTATCATGAAGCTAAACAAATTAGAGTACGTGATATGTGATTTAAGTTCTTACTTATTAAACTAATATATAATAAAATATTTATGTAATGTTTTATATTATAATATTTGTTTATTTTTTCATATATATATAAACATTTTAGTATAAATCTGTAATTATTTGTTACATTAATTATATTATAATTCTATAAAAAATATAAAAAAATTAGAATGCGATAATATAAAGAGTTGCTTACTATATTAAAGGCTTATTCGAAGGAAAATATAAAAAATGTAAAGTTTATAATTTATATTTTCTATATTGTTTAATTACGTGGCAGGTCCAAGTCCCAATCACTTGTCTTTGTTCTTTATTCTTAATTAATTTAATTTGTCCGGTTACTAGCTCCGACATTAATAATGCATTTGGTGGAAATTAACAAAAACGGATAGCTCCTTCAAACATGCATGCATCAATGTGCAGACTGCTGCAGTTGTTTCATTGTTAATTTTCGCATATGCTGCACAAATTGGTTTTATAATATTTTTTTCTTTGTGAATTGGATGTTGTTATAAAGTGTTGGATTGGATCAAATGTTTACTGATTATTAAACACAAAATCATGTAAAACAAATTCTAAAAAGTATTTCCTGTTGATGTGTAAGTGTTAATGAAGAAAGTATAATCTAGTGGATATATAATTAATAACCTAATGAAAAGGATGAGTTAAAATTAATTATATACATGTACTTATTATTTTTATTTAATTTCAGCCAACTCTCCTATGAAGGGGTCAGAAGAGAGGGAGAAGAAGAGACGTAAAGAAAAGAGTGAAAAATAATAATAATAAAAATAAAAATGAGGGGAATATATAAAATTATAATATGGTGTTGAAAAGGATAATTCTTTTCAAAAATAATTTTGCTCCATAATAATAGTATGAAAAAATATTATGAAATGGCGAAATAACACGAAGAAAACTCTACAAATCAACGAATAATCAATGTAAAAAAATAAAATTGAATATCTACAAATTAATATTTTTTAATATAAATCAAATTTTAATCAATTAATTCTTTTTAATAATTTTCTATCAACTAATTATAAATTAGTTAAATTTGATCGATACAATAATACTAGTATAAGTTTCGAGTTTAATTTTTAAAATCATCAATTTTATTAAAATTTATTTGCATATGTTTCGTTTTATTATCTTTTTATTTAGATATAAAAATATTATTTAATTTATAGCTTTATAAGATGGACAGAAAAAAATAAAAGAACCCGTGATATAATTAATAATAATAATAATAATAATAATAATAAAANTAAGCTTTTAGGATTGTTGATAATACATCTAATTTAACATGGTACTAGAGCTAGAGGTCCTGATTTCAAACTTCGACGTTGATTGTATTAAAAATTATTTTTCTCAATTAGTTATCCATGTGTTGGGCTTTGGCACAAATGAGAGAGATCGTTAATAATATATATAAATATATTATTCTTTCTACAGTCGTAAGCTTTTAGGATTGTTTGTAACACATTTAGTTTAACAATTAAGATTGAGATCGTGATCCTTGATAGGATCGTAATATCATAATTTTAACAATCATGCATATGATTTGAAGAGCATAGGACTTGGTGTCTTGAAGCCCTAAGAGAGCCATAACAATATGCCCTCCTATGTCTCACCTTTTATTTCCCAACAACATTCTATCAATTGTAGAGGCCTTGACTCAACAAATGCATAAATCCTAGTTCTCAACATTCAATGTCTCTTCTCACAAGCATATTTTTGAATATAAACAAGTAGAAGTCATCTATCTTCTTCTAAAAGTCGATTCATATACCATCAAACAATAAATAATAGTAGAAGTCAAATTCTAAGAAGTCCCATCTTTGGGTGAGGGGAAGAGTGTTAAGAATATAAATATAGAGATATTAATTTTTTTATAAGCTTAAGCTTTTAGGATTGTTGATAATACATCTAATTTAACATGGTACTAGAGCTAGAGGTCCTGATTTCAAACTTCGACGTTGATTGTATTAAAAATTATTTTTCTCAATTAGTTATCCATGTGTTGGGCTTTGGCACAAATGAGAGAGATCGTTAATAATATATATAAATATATTATTCTTTCTACAGTCGTAAGCTTTTAGGATTGTTTGTAACACATTTAGTTTAACAATTAAGATTGAGATCGTGATCCTTGATAGGATCGTAATATCATAATTTTAACAATCATGCATATGATTTGAAGAGCATAGGACTTGGTGTCTTGAAGCCCTAAGAGAGCCATAACAACATGCCCTCCTATGTCTCACCTTTTATTTCCCGACAACATTCTATCAATTGTAGAGACCTTGACTCGACAAATGCATAAATCCTAGTTCTCAAGATTCAATGCCTCTTCTCACAAGTATATTTTTGAATATAAACAAGTAGAAGTCATCTATCTTCTTCTAAAAGTCGATTCATATACCATCAAGCAATAAATAATAGTAGAAGTCAAATTCTAAGAAGTCCCATCTTTGGGTAAGGATATAGATGTGCCACTCATCATGGTATACTTTGAGAAAGACATTTCCAATCCATCATGAAGAAAAATGTGATCTTGCATCATAGGTTTGACGACATCAACCTTAGTAGCACAATTAATGACACAAGCCTTCCTCTTGCATCAATGCTCATTTCCTAAGGGTGTCAACAAGGATGATAAGAGATTGAATTGAACCTTCATCTGCAATCACATATTGAAACCGGCATGAGTCATGATTGTGCAATGAAAGGACATGAGAGGCTTCGGCCTTAGGAACTTGAGTAGCTTAACATAATCATTTTGGCAAAACTTGGAGGATAGATTATGACCAACTCATCCATGGAATGAAGTAATGATGAAAAAAGTATCATCACAAATTGATCTTGGACGTAATCAGTTGCTTAGTCAGAGACTCATAGCTTTGACGCGGTATACAAACTACTTTGAACCAATATTTTCACAACCGGATCGGAGATCGAACTTGACGTCCAACTGGGTCGCGATTGGATCGGTTCGATTAGATTCAACCGGATTGAACCGAATTTTATTAAAATAATATTATTTATAATAATTTATAATATATATAGTACTACTAATGTTATATAATATATAAAAATATAATAATACCTACTAAAAATTAGATATAATATAAACTTGTATTTATTGTATGATTATTAATGATGGTGATTGATATATTAATATTTTTATTTATTATTTTATAATAATAATGATCTCTTATTAATTTAGTTTACTCTGATTCACTTTTATTTTTTTTATTTCACTTTATTTTATTTCTTTTNTAATATTTTTTATCTATTATTTTATAATAATAATGATCTCTTATTAATTTAGTTTACTTTGAATCATTTTTATTTTTTTGTTTAACTTTATTTTATTTCTTTTTACCTCCTTTTTTAAATTTTCATATCAATTATTTTCCTATATTTATTTCATCTTTATATTTTCATTTTTGCTAGTGTTTCTATTTTTTTTTTCTTTTTTATTTTAAATTCTTCCACTTCTTACAATGTGTTTTCATCTTGATTTGAGTTGAACTATTTTTTAATTATTTATTATAGTTTAAAAAATAATGTTTAAATTTTTTTATGATGGTTGACATATAATTATTTATATAACACTAACAATTCTATATTAATTTTTTTGACCCGAATTATTATTAATTTTCTTTTTATTTTACTTGGAAGTATTTTATTTTCATGTCTTATGTTTTTTTTCCTTCTTCCTTATCTACTTTCCTCTCACTTATTTCATATTTTAAATTTTATTTTTGTCAATTATGTTCCTTCTATAAATTGCTTACTTAAAAATAAAGATGACTAATATTATTAGTATTATACGAATAAGTCATGTTAATTATTTTATTCAATTTATTGTTAACTTTACTATTATTTTATTTATCTTTCATTTATTACTATACCTTTTCCTATTATTTTATTTATCTATCATTTATTACTATATCTTTCCTATTTCTAGTTTCCATTTTTTTCTTATTTATTTTCCTTCCATAATTTTTTTATTTCCGATTTTGTATTTCTTAATTAGTTTTAATTACTTTTCTTTTGTCAAAATAAACTTTCTATTTTAACAATTTTTACTTTAATTTGATTTTTCTTGATTTTTGGCCGGTTCGTCGGTTCACTGGTTTTTTCCGATTTGATCGTTTTTTGCCCGATTCAACATCACCTCCGTTCTATGAATAAAACCGGATCAGATCGGATGTCCGTTCGCGATTGAACCGGTTGAACCGACCGGCCCGGTCCAATTTTAATAACTAGCAACCATATTTTATTTTTTTTCTCTCTCTCCCAAAAAAAACAAAATGAAAAGTTAAACTTCTTTTATTAATCTAAAAAATAAGAAAATATTGTTACCATAAAGTTTAAAAAACGCGGTCTGATTCTAACCAGCCGACGGCACCAAACCAAAACCAGTTCACCCACGTGGCGTCTCTGCCACCAAGCACTTTTATTTTCCCCTCATTTTTCTCATTTTTTTCTTCTATTTGACCTGTCCTTTTTTTATTTTATTATGAGAGCATCAAAATCTTAATCATTATATTTTTCAAAAACTAACAAAAGGAGATCATAATTCCTAAATTAGGCGACTTAATTAACTTATTGAGACTTTTTTAAAAATATTTTTTCGGTCGTGAGAAACTTTGTTATTAAAAAACTATTTTTGACGAATAAATCCAAAGAGTATTTTAGTAATTTTTGAAATCAACTCGAGATTCCAATTTTTTATTCCATAAAAAACATCACCTGATTTACAAAACGAAGAGTATATATGATCTAAAATATATTCATTCATATTCTTAGTTTTTTTTACTAATAGAAAGAAAATATCAAAATGAAACCATTACGAGAATAAAACTATAATTTTAGTGGTCGAAGTACAAAAAAAATGAGTAGTAGTTTAGTATGAGATAATTAAGATAGATAATTAGTTATTTAATTTAAAATTTTAAAGGATCATTATATTATTATATTTGATTAAAATCATATTATCAATATTTTTTTACTTTTGCATTAATTTAAATTACTATCTCAAAGTTAAGATAATATATTTCACAAAATTATTTATTTAATCAAAATTTTAAAATATTCATATTTTATTAATAATAATATTGTTTAACATACACTTAATTTTGTTAATATTATTTTATGATTATTAATAACAAAAACTTCATATGTTTTATTTAAACTTATTTTTTATTTATTGTTACTAAATATGTCAGAAGACTAGACTATTTTCATTATTAGTAATAGTCTTCTTGTTAAAGAACACCTTTTTCGAAGGATGAGTCCGAGACTAATTATTTTTTTATTTATACAAATAAGATGTTAGTAAAATTTAATATTTGTAGAGTATTTTAATAATTTTATATTTAATAATTTAAATTATATTTTATGTTATTAGTATTTATAAGATATTATTAATAATTTATAAAGTGATAACCGATTTTAGTGATAAAATTATTGGTAATAAAAATAAAAAAGTGACAAATAACCTCCGATAATAATCATCAAAATTGTGTATAACTATTAATTTATAAGTTAAGTTGATTCATGGAATTAATTTGTTTTTGTTTTTTTAAATATTGTTTTCCATGAATATTTAATGTAAACATAAAATATTACAATTATTATTATTCTCTCTCTCTCTCCTATTATTATTATTATTATTATTCACTATTATTCTTACTTTATAATATTGTTTTTTGTTGTCCTTTGTGAATGGAACCACTTCACTACGGCACGGCATTCTTCCAAGTCGCCGGCCAAACGAACCCAAATTACTTCTCAGATTCCTCGCGCCATCGGCCATGGAAGCAGCGTTCGGGGCCGCGCAGCTCCTCCACTGGGGCATCGAGCCCTTCTGCCGCTCCCCTCCGGCCGAGACCGCCACGATGAGAACAAGGCGCGACCTCCGTCGCTCAATCCCCTCAAGGTCACCCAGGCGGCGCACGGGGAAGGTGTTTGCCGTCGCCACCGGATCCAAGGCCGTCGCCTCCGCCGGCGACAAGTCGACTTCTCGCGCCACGAATGGAGTCAGCAATGTTAGAATTGCCAAATAAAAAGGTACTTCTGCTCGAGTTTTCTGAGGGGTTTTTTACGGTTGGGGGTTAAATTTTTCAGCGGTTTGGGAATGTTTCGGAGGAGATACGGAAGGTTCGGGAGCAGATGGAGGAGGATGAGCAGCTGGCGACGCTGATGAGAGGGCTGCGGGGGCAGAACCTCACAGACGCGCAGTTTGCCGACGAGAATGTCCGCCTCCGCCTCGTAGAGGTTCGATTCCCTTTTATGTTCGGTGCAATTCTAAATTTGCACAAAGTAGTGTGACTTGTTGAATTTTATGATAGCTCACCTGAAAGTGTTGTTTGTGAATGCATCAAAAGCGTTATGACGCAGAAAAGATGGTTCCTTTACTGTGACTATGCTCTTAGAACATCGCCAACTCAATATACTCCGTGTTTTTTACTTCCTTTATTTATGATTCTGCATCAAATTTGTATTTTCTCGAGTTCTGAGTAATGCAGCGGGTTGAACTTTCACAATAACTTGCCTGTGTTGCCAATGCATCAAAATCTTTCAGGTCCTGTGAAAAGTTGGCTTCTTGGATTGAGATTAAATTCATGCATGCATGCTGTGCTTTGGACCTTTGGTTCTTATGTTTTCCCTGAAATACTTGGGCATTACTTATATAGGTACCTGAAGTGAGCAGTAGTGAAGCTCTGCCCTTGGTGTATAATCCAGATATAATAGCATCATACTGGGGAAAGCGCCCTAGAGCTGTTGCCACACGGATTGTGCAGTTGCTATCTGTGGCTGGCGGCTTCCTATCTCATTTAGCTATGGATCTGATAAACAAGAAGATCAAGGAGGTACACATGTATCTTCAATTTTCTAAACTAATTTATGCTGTGCTGAAGATCTGGATCCATAAGAAACATAGATATACAATGGTAACAAGTGAAGTTTTCTTGGTTTGTCGCATTTCCTATATAAGTCTTTCATTACTCGTTTATCCTCTTTATCTTTGATGACCTTGTCATGCTCACTATGTGAAAACATTCATACTTTATTTGCCATAGAAGTTGGATTACTTGGTTCAGAAAAATGCCTCTCTTTTTAAAAAGCCAATTGATATACACATATACTTATTCTTGTATATGTTTGCCCTTAATACAAAGACATGGAATATGAAGCATTTGAACTCAGCAACTGATAAACACTCGTAAAAGTCATCAATGACATATCTTGTAATATGATTGATCATCTGTGCTTGGACATAGAGTTACGGTAACTGCAAATTGATGCAATGCTTGGTCATATTCTCTGCAACTACTTCAATATAGAAGCCACACCTACAGAGTATTTTTCGATTAAATGTTTCTCAACAAAGTTTGATCATCTCCAATTTACCTTTACTCAACGTTTGTCACTTGAGAAGATTATCCATTTGTATTTTTGTGTTACTAACCATGGTTAAGGTGATGCATTAAACTTAATTTCCCTCAAAAATAATTAAATTGAGTTTAATTCATGTCTTGGTAATTTTGTATGGCTAATTCATGATATGGGATAATGTTTAACCCTTTGCACTTTAGCTACATAATATTTAAAGCTATTATTTTCTTGCTCACTGTTACTTATTATTCATTATTCATCATTGATATCCACCTACTTATCTAGAATGAGGTCGCACGAGCTATTGAATTAAGGGACATTGTAACATCTTTGGGTCCAGCGTACATAAAGCTTGGGCAAGCTTTGAGCATTCGACCAGACATATTATCTCCTGCTGCAATGACTGAACTGCAGAAACTTTGTGATAAGGTAAAAAAAAATTAAAGCTACTAGGTTGACTTTGCCAGTCAAAATGAATTACTTGAACACATATTCTTTTTTTACTGCTTTCCATCTGCGGAATTTTCTTCTGTTATTTAGACAGTGGAAGCAACACCGTTAAATTACAATCTCATCATGGTGTTTGGTGTAGCACAGAGAATCATGATAGTTTAAAAGTCTTTAGTACATATAATTAATAGTTTTTCCGTTTTTTTATCCTAGATTGATCTATTTATATTTAGGCATTTTAGTTGAAGTTGAACTCCATTTTGTGAAACTTTATATAAGAGTTTCATTGGTATCAATGATATTAGATATCAATATTTCTCCTCAATTGAATTCGTTTTCTTTTATCATATGGATTCATGATATTCGGTGAATTCCGAAGAAACTCTGGTGAAGACAACTTGCAAATCGACATTGTTAGTGGATTCTGGAATTATTTGTTCGTTATTCGCTTCCCCTCATCGCCATCTCACTCCACCCATGCATATCTTCCGCAACCTTGCTATGTCAAGTGATATCTGAACATGTTCATTGGGTCTGTAGTACCTTTGATCTTTGCCGTTGAAAAAAATAATAAGATGTTTCAGCCTCATTTTGCATTGCATTTCAACCAAATTATACTATCTCATACCATCCACTTCGAGGACAAAATATTTTCAAGAAGGGAGAGTTTGGTAGTTAGAATTGTTGGTTATTTTCTTTTAAATTTTTTATGTTAGATTGATCTATTTGTATTTTAGGCGTTTTAGTTAGAGTCAAACTCTATTTTATAAAACTCTAAATAAAAGTTTCATTTGAATCAGTCATGTTATATATTCATTTTTTCGCTTAATTGATTTCATGTTCTTTTGCTGTGTCGATTCACGATTCCTTCGATAAATTCCAGAGCAATTATTTTTCTTATCAAACTAAATAATATGACCTGCAAATCGCCATCATTGGTGAATTTCAATGTTCTTGATGGATTCCAGGATTGTTTGTTTGTTATTTGCTTCCCTTCATTGAGATCTTCGCTCCACCTCCACACATCTTCAGCAACTTCGCTACATCAGTGTTCCTAAATTTTAAATGCATGTTCTGGTTTTTCAATCCTTTGTTTGACAACAAGAACGTCAACACCAATCTTCTATTTTGTCGTTCTATTTCTTTTGTGGACTTAACATGACCATCACGAGGAAACTGATAATATTCAAACTTCAGAGGACTGAATTTTGCTTGTTTAATTTTTTTAAGGTTCCTTCATTTCCAGATGACATGGCAATGTCCCTTATCGAAGATGAACTTGGTCAACCTTGGTACAATGTCTATTCTGAACTGACTTCATCCCCAATAGCAGCTGGTAATTTTATACTCTAATCATTATTAATTGTTTGTGCGATTGATTGTACATATATCTATTTAATCTGTAACAACTTGGATAGTAATATCCTATTGAGATAAAATGCACTTTATGCAGCATCACTTGGACAAGTATACAAGGGTCGTCTAAAAGAAACTGGTGAATTGGTGGCAGTGAAAGTTCAAAGGCCGTTTGTTCTGGAGACTGTAACTATAGACCTATACATTATTAGGAAATTAGGTTTGGTTTTACGAAAATTTCCTCAGGTACATAGAAGCTTACTAGTAAACCATAACTTTCTCTGAATATTATTTAACGTTGTTCTATGCAAATCCCTTAGGTTTCTATTGATGTTGTTGGGCTAGTTGATGAATGGGCTGCTCGCTTTTTTGAAGAACTCGATTATGTGAATGAAGGAAATAATGGAACTCTCTTTGCTGAAATGATGAGAGAAGACCTACCCCAGGTATATTTGATCTCTCTTTAATCACGAAACTGATGCACATAGAAGCCTGTAACTCTGAGTTCTCCTTTATATTTAATTATCACATACTCATACCATGTGGGATGATAATGCCATTCATTTCAATCTTTGGTGCCTATGAACTACCACAACATGATGCATACTACTCTTTATTTATTCACAACTATATCCTTTGCTCTAAAATATGATGTTTTAAGATTAAACAGTTACCATGTTTTGCATCTTGAATATATCATCAGTTACTATGTAAATCTAATGTCACATTTGTGTCAGGTTGTTGTACCAAAGACCTACCACAAATATACATCAAGAAAGGTCCTTACCACACGATGGATCGATGGAGAAAAACTATCACAAAGCACGGAGAGCGATGTTGGTGATCTAGTTAATGTTGGCGTAATATGCTACCTGAAGCAGGTAATGTGTCATCATTTATAGCTCTTTTACTGCATTGAGAATTTAGCAATTGACAACGAATCCCTTTTGATTCATTGGTTCAGATATTAATTCCTTCTATTTAAACTCAATATCTTCGGTATGATATGTTGTTAACAATACAATGTTAATAGTTACAGTTCGATATGCTCACCCTTCTATTTACATGCATACAATGATTTCTCTCTACGGTCTTCTTCTGTTTTGAGTTAGCATTACTATTCTTTTATTAGATTGTTGTGAAAGTGATGTCAACTCCATTTGAGGTTCTATGAAGGGCTTTTTATCAATATGATTAATCAACAATAGTTTGAAAAAGAAAATAGAGCATGTCATCTGTATCTTTAACTGTTGGACAAGATTTTTTTTCTTTCCTTTTGAGGGAACTTTGATGATAAGATATGTCTGATAAACTCTACATTCAATTTTGTAGTTGCTTGATACTGGCTTCTTTCATGCTGATCCTCATCCTGGAAATATGATACGCACCCCAGATGGAAAACTAGCTATATTGGACTTTGGTAATCCTCTACTTTTAGTTGAAAATTCCCTTAGATGGAAAATTAGCTATATTGAACTTTGGCAATACATCACTTTTAGTTGAGAATTCCCATTTTTATATAGAAAATAAAGGACTAGCACTATAATAGTTGTTGAGGCCTTCTTGAAATAATATCTTTGTGGAGAAACTGTCATGTTTGTTGATTATTTCTTGCCTATTGTTTTTCTTGACAAAATTTTGGTGCACATTTCAACACATTTTGTCTGGGGTTCTGTCAAAAAAATTCCTGAACGGTCTTAAAGATTGTGAACTGTTAATCCACAAGGGTTCCTCGTCTTTGCATCATTTTCTTGTATTAATTGGAGCATATATAATGCAATAATTCATTTTCGTTTCAGGCCTTGTGACGAGGTTGACTGATGATCAGAAGTATGGAATGGTTGAAACAATAGCTCACCTTATTCATCGTGACTATAATGCTATTGTCAAAGACTTCGTTAAACTTGGTTTTATTCCAGATGGTGTTAATTTGAATCCAATTTTGCCAGTGTTGGCTAGAGTTTTTGATCAGGCACTTGAAGGAGGTGGTGCCAAAAATTTCAATTTTCAAGAACTAGCTTCAGATTTGGCTCAAATCACTTTTGATTATCCATTTAGAATACCACCTTACTTTGCTTTAATTATCAGAGCAATTGGAGTTCTAGAAGGTATTGCATTAGTAGGAAATCCTGATTTTGCCATAGTGGATGAAGCATATCCATACGTTGCACAGGTACATATTTCAAAACTATTATAGGCTTCCACCAATCAGTATATTCATTGTCTTTCCTGACTCTTGTATGACTCTTTCAACTGTTTGTGACAATTTGCATGATACATCTTACAAAAGCAGTTTCTTCAGTATGACCTTTTAGAAAGAATCCATAACTTTAGACCCTTTTAGTTGCAAACCTAGGAATCCATGTGCCCATGCTCTTGCCCAGTCCTTGAATATTGGTACTAATATGTGACTGAGCCTACAAGGTAAAAAAGCACTATAATGGCCGAGGAAAAGCTATTAATCCTTCTATCTTTACTTGTAGGCTGGCAAGACATTTGATTCTGACATAAATTGCCAGCCAAGAGATGGCTTCACAATAGCTTCCTGTGTGTTGCTTATCATGATTTTTTTCATGGTTATAGTTAATATTAATGTTTCATTAAAACCCTTCATGCTGAGTAAAAATGATTAAACAAACAAAACTCATGTACATTTCTTCGGGGCTAAGTATTAGCTTGAGTTACATAGGACTCTCCCTGCTGCTTTTCTCTATTTTCCTCTTCCAAGGTCCATGTCATTCAGCAACAGAATTAGCCTTACAGTTTTCTGCCTCTTGCTTTTAGTCTTGTCTACCTTTCTTATGTTTGAGCCATTTACCTACTCTACTAAGTTTCTTCTGCAGAAATATCAAGAACAACCCGTGGCTTTCTTTTTCAAAATTAGCATGTAGATTTTCCCAAGTTTTGTTATGTTACAAATTTTTGTTATAATTGCCTTTTTTACATACTTCATTATAGTTGTTGAGAATTGATTGTAGCTCAAAAGAGTGTCATAGCATTAATAACCTTTTCCAGTTGCTTAACCACTCATTTTTTGAGAATAAAAGGTGGAATAACAATTTGGTTGTTTCTATGCTGTTAATATTTGATTTCTTTTCATCTTATCTTACCTACAAGGTTGAACCTTTACTCATGCTCTTTTTTCCTTCTGCAAATCAGAGACTTTTAACTGATGAATCACCTAGGTTAAGAGAAGCCTTGCGCTATACCGTATATGGTAAATCTGGAGTGTTTGATGCAGAGAGATTCATCGATATCATGCAAGCTTTTGAGAATTTTATCACCGCAGCAAAAAGTGGCGGTGGTGAAAACTTGAAAGGAAACATGGCTGATCTTGGTGTTTTGCAGAGTCAAGGAAACTACTTAGTTCCCATGTTTCCATCATTAGTACCTCAGCAGTCTCAGCCCATAAAAACAAGGGCTGCCCTTGCTTTTCTACTGTCTGACAAAGGAAACTTCTTCCGGGAATTTATTTTGGATGAGGTAATGTGGTTGGTTTTCAGTGTCTTATCTGTTGATATATAAGATAGCTTCAACGTAACAAGCATACCATCCTAGTGGCGTTTGCAAAAGAATTTAAACCATGGTAAATCTTGCTTGTACTGTCTGAATGCAGATAGTTAAAGCTATTGATGCAGTTTCACGGGAACAATTGGTTCAAGTTGCTGCTGCTTTGGGAATTGGAAGATCTATCCCAGTTTTCAGTATGATCCCTCTTAGGTCTGTGGCTTTACTTCCTACCATCACGGAGGAGGACAGAGTTATATTGAACAATGTTGAAAAAGTATTTACTTTTTTAACTGCTGGATCTTCAAATTCTTCATCTAATCAGGTTTATACCATTTTCAAGTCATGTGCTATGTCATCACTATCAAGCTACGTGCTTTAAATTTGAAATATTTTATTAATTATTATTTATCTGACCAAAACATGAAACTGTGCAATGACCACATTAATCTAGTCCATTTCGCTTTCCTTTTTGTTTATCCAATGCAATAGCACAAAAGTTGTAATGGAGGAACAAGGGGGAATAGGTTACATGAAACGTTTCTATTTTTGTCATCTTAGGGAAAATATTTATGGAGAAAGTAAACTTTTATCCATTTTACCTTATTGCTTGGGTTATTATAGTCCTGTTGTTGGGTGTGCTCAGGCATCAGTCTTCATTTTCCATGTCGATTGACTTTAGTCATTGCCTAAACCCAAACGGAATCAGAAAATACGATCTCAAGCATTCTGAGCTAGATTCGTCATGCATTACGATAGCAATGACATTAGTAAACCTATTTTAAAACCGTCCACTGTCCTTTGAATCTAAATTCAGATTAGGTCCTATCATGCAAGATGGTCATCAATGACAGAGGTTAGATCTTGATTCCTGAACTTGGCAAAATTCTATGGATTTCAATTGCTTTGAGGGGGGGGTGGGGAGTGGTGGGGGTTAGATATTGGACACTTTAAGAATCAGCAGGTGATACCATTCACTTATTTTAGGTTCTTATGGGAGTTTGACCAGAGCAACATCATCGAACTTGAATTTGGCCTCCTTTGCTTTGTGCTTCTTACTCGTAGAGCTTCTTTTGCATGGATGGGTCAAGTTTCATTAGATACTATGAGGTACAATTGTTCTGTCTATTATATTCTTTTATAGCGAATAAGAAAACCGTGACCACATAATATGCTTAGTACTGTGAATAACAAAAATACATGTGTTTAAGGTTTGAACTATTTGATTTTCCATGACTTGGCCTAAGTAGAAGCCAATCTGACTTAGTTGATACTCAAAAGCTTTCTTTGGTTCCCCACATTTTATGTTTTGTTTTGTTTTTTTTTTCTTTTCTTTGTACAAACTGTATCTTTATTCAGGCTTGATACTTGACAGGATATAAACATTCCTTACATCATCCAAGAAGTCCTTCCAGTTTTGCCGGGCATCTCAGCTAAAATTCTTCCTGAAGTGCTTACCAGGTTGTCTTCGCGGGTGTTGGCACGCATTGTCCGCGATACACTTTCATAGATCGAAAATCATCTCGACGCAAAGGTTGAAGAACTTAAAGCTTCCCATTTTGTATATAAAAATGTAATCTTTGTCATAGAAAAAGCTGTATATGACTCTTCCCTCCATATAATGAAGAACCTGTTCTCATTCATGTTAACAGTTCAGAATATGTGAACTCTACTTTGTGGAAGGTAGCTAGCTACTGCAATACTTTTTTTTCTTAATAACTACTTTATACTATACTTGTTAATAATAGTATTAATGAACCAAGTTAGTTGGCACATATGGTTAGCAGGTCTGTGGTCCGGGTTGAGGGGCCGGGAGCTAGTAGCTCCGTGTTCGAGCCCCGAAGTTTTCAACTTGGCCAGGGTATAATTGATAGTAGCCTTGGATACCTGTGGGTCTTCACCGAAAAAAAAATAGTATTAATGTCAGTGATAAACTTGTATACAATTATAATTCGAACCTTATTTTATTACAAAATCAAGAGTTACCTTTCATATAATTTGTAAAATTCTTAATTTTCTATCCGATATGTACAAAAATTCGAATGTGAAAAAAAAATCAAAGCTACACCTTAAATTAGCTGTGCTCGAAACTTTTCAATGATCACACGCTCTGGCCCAGCTCAAGTACAGCGATGGGTAAACGAACAAAATAATAAACAAGTAAAATATCATAATATAATGCATTGGAAACACAGTTCCTTTTTGTGATTTATGTATTTTTAAATTTAATCGCATTCATATATTTTTTTGTATCACATAATTACATATAGTAGCTCATGTGCATATAAATAATTGAAAAGAGAGAGAAATGTAAACATCCTTTCAAGTCCAACTAAACTCTCCCACCTGTGGAACAATACTCTTTTTTAAACACGAAAATTAAAATATTTTTTATGTAAAAAGAACTTGAACAGCGAAATTGATTTTTTCAAATTGTCAGAAAATAATAATTCAAATTTTAGTTGTCGTGAAATAAATAATTTATTATTATAATATTTTAATAGTGTTGTGTGTTTGGTTAAAGCAGGAGATCCGATCCAATCATTATAATAATATTATTATAAATTTTATGTTTTAATTTATGCTTGTGAACCAATCATTGCCCACAGAGACAAAGAGACGAACACCCTTCGTCGTCTCCATCTCCTCTTCTCTTCGTTTTCGAAGAATTCGAAGGAGAAGAGGAAGAGCAGCAGCAGCAGCACGGGAGGAGGAGGAGGAGAAGAGAAGGGGATTTAGGGTTTTGGTGGTGTCCTCAACTTCTCCTTTTAGAGATCCATTGGAGGAGGAGGAGATGCGTCCGAGCTTGTGCCGCAGCTGTGTGGCGTTCCTCCTCAAGCTGCTTAACTTCCTGCAGACCTTCGTCGGGGTCGCCGTGATCATCTACTCCGCATGGGCGCTCAGCCAATGGCGCCGCAGCGGCCTCCCGCCGGATCTCGATGGCCTTCCCGCCCCTTGGTAATTTCTGTGCCGCTCCGTTGATATTTACTGTTGAAGGCTCGAAACTTTCGCGCTTTTTGATGTTCTTTTTTTGCTGATAAAGTTGAGTTCTTTAACGAATATTCTCGTTGTCCTTCAGATGAATGAGCGAAGATTTGGGAATTATTTTTATGGTTTAGTAAGTCTTATTTCGTGTGTTTAAGGGATCCAAATTTGAAATTGTTATTTTGCGATGTTTATACATGCATGTGGTATTGGTTTAGGGATAAATTTTGGTTCTTTGCGAGTTTTGTCATCATCTTGATTAGATAATGAGCTGAGAATTTGGAATGTTTTCATTAGTTTGAGATAAAGTTTGCATGATGCAACGCCCATGAAGCTCCGGCGGAAAGGGAAGGCCTGATGGTAATTTTTATGCAGGTTTGTATGTGCGTCTATGGGCGTGGGAGTTCTACTTTGCTTGATGGCTTTCACAGGTCATGTCGCAGCAGAGGCCATTAGTGGGTGCTGCCTCTGTTTTGTATCCTTTATTTAGAGATATCAACTAATTTTGTAATAACATATAAAAGAGCCTTTGCAATGTTATGTGGCAACATTACAAGAACTTGTTCTTTGTGACATGGACAACATTTCAAAATGTTTGTTTTTCGCATCTAATAAAATCTCATAGGCAGAGTTGGTAGCTCAGATTCCTTATTTTAATCTTCCAAGAACTTTGAAAATAATGTGATAACTCCTTGGATGAATGTGGAGTAGTTAGTTAAGGTGTTCTAACTCCCATCCGTGTTGAGAAAAGGAGGGTGTTATCAATAAGAAAGACAGGTTGAAAGTAATAAAAAGGGGGTCGAGAACATGGTTAAGTTGTAAAAGTTAAAAGCTAGCTTAAAAGGGATTTGTTTTTCTACAGAACAACTGATCCAGCTCGCCCCCTGATTCGCCCCTGGTCACACTTCATTTTCCATCTTTTATTCTGTGTTGAACTCAGCCATAACTTTTAATATCTTAAATACACATGTATGTCTTTTTTCTTGTTGCTATGTGCAAGTCTGGTTTGCTGTTTTCCTTTCAATAATAACTGCACTGCTTATTTGTGTGTAAACTGCTCTTGCAATTTTGTGCATATTCTTTGACTATAAATGATAGTATGCTATATGGAGTGTGGTACTTATTGCACTTGAAGCAGCTATTTTTGGTGACCTGATGATAAACAAGCATTGGGAAGAGGTAATCCTCATAAGTTTGGATCATAAGAAGAATTGTGTTTTACATTAAAGGGTTGTCTCAAGGAATACATACAATATGCATCATTTTGCAGGATCTTCCATATGATGCTACTGGTGAAATAAAAAGACTTCGAGCATTCATAGATGATAACATGGATATCTGTAAGTGGGTTGCTGCAGGTGTCATCATTATTCAGGTAAACATTTATCCTTTCTAGTCAAAAAAATATGCACTTATCTCTTCCACCATTTGATCTATAATTAATATGTTGTTAAAGGCTTAGAGTAACAAAGATTACTTTTATCTAGTAAACCTGCCAAGATTTTCAGTCAAAGTGGTATTTTCACTAGGACATTTTCTTCCTGCTAGTTGTAAAAGGATTAGTTGAGTTGCTTTATAATTCCAACTATAAATATAATTCATCTTTCACATAAAATCTAGTAAGTAATCATAGAGTTGGTTGCAAAGAGATGTTTTTAGAAAACTCTGGCAATGTGCACATGATAAATTCATTACTTCTCATTTACGATCCAGAAGGGGTCTGGGAAATGCCCTATATGCCAATGGTGTAACCAGGAAGAAGGGAACATTACATGTGATGTATGATTGTCCTCAATCATCAATGGTTTGGCTACAACTCATGGACTGGAGATCGAGTTGTTATTCTTTCATTCAAGATGGATTGTGTACATGGTTATCAAACAAACCTTTCCAAATCTAGAACGATTGGGCTGCACATTTCTTGGTCAACAATCTTTGGAACCTGTTGCTGGTTAATTTGGAAGTGGAGGTGATCCAAAATCTTTGATCCTGCATTCGGATGCCCACAAGATAAACGAAATATAATTTTCAGGAAGGCCACAATCTTCTCAGAAGACTGATATACAACTCAAAATAAACTAATGACTCATTGGTGAACCTCACACTGTATAGTAAATCACCAGGCACATGAGCAAAAGGAAGGCAGAACAGCTAGAGGAAACCCTAGAATAGCTGGTGAAGGTGGTATAGTTCAAAACAACAAAGGAGAATAGATCGTGGGATTCTATCTCAAACTTGGCTACAAATTCCATCCTTGCAGAATTATGGAGTGTGAAAACAGGGCCACAACTTGGGATAATAATATAACTAATCTAATTCTTGAGGTGGATTGCTTAGAGGTAATCCATGGTTTCGAACGTGAAGGGGAGGATCAAATGTGGAACTGCAACATTTTAAATGATATCAGAGGCCTCCTAGGCCACCATTGGATGGTTTAATTCCAACATGTGCGGCAAGAAAGCAACCAGCCTACTGATTGGCTTTTGGAACGTGCCATAACACGTCCAAGTTATGTATTTTGGTTCTGTTCCAAATCCCAATAAGCTCTCAGATTGTTAATGTGCATGCTAATAGTAGCGTGTAACCGGGCTTAGCCCCCCTTTTTCTATAAAAAAAGAGATATTTCTGAGCTCACAAAATAAGGATGAATATGCAATCAGCATTCTTAGAAGCATATGCACATGCAGGAACAGCGCTGTCATAATATAGTTTGGTAGGTGGTTTGAATGTGTAGTTGTGGACTTGCCTTGAGCAAGGCCAGAGCTCTGGGAATTGGGAAAGTCATGTGCCAACTTCCCCAGAAACCAGTTGATGACGATTATACTATACATATATAAATTAGGTTTTCTGAATCCTTGTTTGTTTCCTATACAGGCAGTGTCACTTGTGTTTGCTGTGCTTTTACGAGCTATGATTCCAACCAGAAGGGTTGACTATGACAGTGATGAAGATTTATTTATTATAAGGAGACCACTTCTAAATTCACAAGGTGCCCCTTCTTATGCAACTACCTCTGTTGACAACAAAGGTTTTCAATCCGACACATGGAGTGCGAGAATGAGACAAAAGGTACGTCAGTGCTTCTTCTCAACTTATCATTTCAGAAATCTACATTACGTAGCAACACTTTGATGCTAAAATGTCTTTAGCATCATCTCAAAAAATGTTTTTAGCTTGGAAAGAGATCAAGAAATTGTAGTCTTGAACAAATGAATAGCCTAAACAAGTTAAAGGCTATTGTTATAACAATGAGGATACAATTTTAACAGAAATCACAATTTGCAGCATCATAGATGACTACCATAGCACTGTAGAAATTGAAGAAGAGATAATGGCTCCTAAACTGAGCACCAGATGATTTACTAGCCGCTTACAAATGTCCTTTTTTTTTTTCTGGAAAGGCACTTTCAAATATTTGGTTTGAACATTCCCCAGGTCATAGGAATTGCTTATAAGTTTAGTATGTTAAGAACTGTTAATCAAGAACCTTTCTTCTGGATCACTTCTAGAATATGACATCTCTTCATCGTTCTCTGTCAAGTTGACTTTACACCTAGTACCCCTTTGCTTCATTGGTGAAATATCAAACCAAGTGTCCAAATTTTCTTCTCACATTCAAACAACAACAACAAAGCCTTATCCCACTAGGTGGGGTCGGCTACATGGATCATACGACGTCATTGCGCTCGTTGATCCATGTTCATGAGATTCGACGAGGTTTTACGTTGGCTGTCGAGGCTTAACACAACCCTCCTCCTTTATCCGAGCTTGAGATCGGCTACAAATATAGCGGAGTTAAATAATGAATCTTCAAGAAAATGTGATTAGTGGAAACCTTTTAGAGCACAACGTTTCCATAAAGTGGCAAACTTTCTTCTTTTTGAGAAAGTACTATTTTCTAATTTTGAAGGCATAGCAGTACTGTATTCCAATAATTCTCGTTAACACTTGGATGCTTTAGAAACTATTCTTTTACAGTTGCCGGACATCTCTCTTTTTCCTTTTTTTTTTCTTTTTACATTCAGATTAAACCACTGCTCTTTCTTTACTTTGCTTCAATTATGGCGACATCTCTTTCATTATTCTCCATTACTTGCAAATTGCAGTATGGTTTGAACCAGGCCGAGTTCTCATATAATACAGTGGATCCAATTCCCTCATCCACTCGGCCCTAGACAGCAATAATATTGATGGAATGCGGTTTCTCATCCTGTGAAGCATGTAGACTACCTGCTCCTGTTCACAACCGTCTAGTTGTTTCCCTTGTAAAATATTTGTGCTGCACGTAGCTGAGGAGTTGAGGGATTCAATGGCTTGTAGATATCATGCTGTCGGTATGTTATTATTATGTCTGTTAATAATATTCAGAGTGCTCTCACAAAAATTAACCTGGGTCGTTGAGAACTTCAGTGTGAGTACATATTTAAAGATATCAGAGAACTTTGGATATGTGTTGAGTCCATTTTCTGAAGTGAGATCATTGATGCCTTGGCCAATTTTTTTCATTTAAACAATAGATTTGTATGAGAGAGAGAGAGAGAGAGAGAGAGAGAGAGAGAGAGA